>JACEVL010000478.1:314709-352209 GCA_020284085.1 Aporrectodea caliginosa
TCTTTTCACATTGCATACACCACCTATATACACGCCATATAGGATACACAAACCAACCATACACATGCACACCACGCGCTCACACAGAGATATAGAGTGGGGCGCGGTGGTGTAGGGGTGTGTTCGGTGCCTTGCAGCAAAAGGGTTGCGGGTTCGATTCCACCTCAAACCACCGCGTAGGGACCCTGCAGGCAAGTCCTTCACTCGCAATTGCTCATGCGCTTCGGCGTGAAACTCCGATTCAGTGTCCGTGCTGTAGTCGGGAGCGCCTCTGAGTAGAAATCTTGAAGGGGCGCTATAACAAGTGCTCATACATACATACATACATACATACATACATACATACATACATACATACATACATACATACATACATACATACATACATACATACATACATACATACATACATACATACATACATACATACATACATACATACATACATACATGCATACATACTACATACATACATGCATACATACATTCAAATACAATACATACATACATACATACATACATACATACATACATACATACATACATACATATACCGTAATAACATGCATATAATTATATGAAGGCTATTCCGATCATATAATTATATGTCTAACTATCTCTATCTCTATTTTGTAAGCGTTTAAAGACCATGTTGTTCACTCCTGATTTTCTGTTGTTAGGTCGAGAAACGAGAGCGCCTCTGATGGGTTTCTCTGCAAGAGGTGCTAAATAAATATTTGATTACAATGACAATTATCTTACTAACTAACTAACTAACTAAACTAACTAACTAACTAAATAAACTAACTGACGTTGTATCTATCTTCCACCAGTGAGAGACTGATCTTCGACAGCGTCATCGTGTGTGCGAACGCTGTCACCTGTCGCCGCTCTACTCTATCGACGCAACTTGGCCCAGAAACTCTCAACATCCTTTCCGTCTTCAGCTGTCGACGGGAATCCGTTGGTTGGTCCTCGTGTGTGCGTGGACCAGCCACTGGTGACTCTTTCAGCTTACTCTGCATTATTTTGCTAACTGATGTAATATGTTCGTTCGAACTTTGAAATGACATTGAACATCATAATTATGTGCTAGCGTAGAGAGCGCATCCAAGTAGATATATTGAAGGGCGCTATATAAATGTTAAATTACAATATTACATGCATACATACTATCTATTTATCTGCTGTCTGTCTGTCTGTCCTATCTGTCTGTCTCTCTATCTATCTACCTATCTGTCTATCTGTTCTTTCCCGCCTCACTCTTCATAATATATATATGTATATATATATAATATATATACATATATAATACATATTAATATATATTATGAAGAGTGAGGCATATTATGAAGAATGGATGGACAGACGGACAGACGGACGATGGCGTGAACAAGAAGAGAGGAGGACACACACAGACATACAGTGACATACGCAGTAGCATAAGCTTACAGATGGACAGATACATAAACTAATATACTTTGCCATTACAAGCCCCTGCATGGTTTATGCGTGGTGCCCTTCATTTCGCAAGAATTGAAAGTCGTGTTAGGTAAACACGTTACACCGCGAACATAAAAAACGGCGCCCAACTGACCGACGACTGATACACCAACAACCGATCTAACGTACGTTGCAGATGGCACAACAAACCAATCAGGACCAACAACAGCAGCAGTAACTAGTATCTGAAAATTTATGTCTAGTGGTATTCCTGTTATGGCCAATTTCTCGTCGACTTGGATTTTGTCAGATACCTTCCAGGCACCATCCTCATTCCAAACAATATGTTATACATTATGTCTCTAATAGAGTGACAGTGTGCGTGTGTGTGTGTGCGCGTGTGCGTGTGTGTGCGTGTGTGTGTGTGAGAGAGAGAGAGACAGACAGACAGACAGACAGACAGAGACACAGACAGACAGAGACACAGAGACAGACAGACAGAGACACAGAGACAGACAGACAGAGACACACAGACAGACAGACACTCAGACAGACATACACAGACACAGACAGACACACAGACTGGCAGACAGACTGAAATAGAGAGAGCGAGAGAGAGAAATAGAAAGAGAGAAAGACAGAGATGTACATGCAGACTAATGCAAAGATAAACAGACCGATAGACAGACTGAGAGACAGACTCATCAGTAGTCTATGCAACAGGCATTACCGGTATAGGCACACAAACTGACCAGCAGTCAGACGGACAGAAAGAAAGATAGGCAGGCAGACAGAGCAACAGAAATACAAACAAACTTGTATTCACTATTCAGACAGACAGACGGTTGAAGTACAAACACTCAGTAGACAGACAGACAGACAGACAGACAGACAGACAGACAGACAGACAGATACAGATCAGTTAGAAATTGAAATACACCAGTAGACACTAGCCAGACAGGCAGACAGACAGACAGATACTAAAACCGATCAGTTAGAAATTGAAATACACCAGTAGACACTAGCCAGACAGGCAGACAGACAAACAGATACTAAGACCGATCAGTTAGAAATTGAAATACACCAGTAGACACTAGCCAGACAGGCAGACAGACAAACAGATACTAAAACCGATCAGTTAGAAATTGAAATACACCAGTAGACACTAGACAGACAGGCAGACAGACAAACAGATACTAAGACCGATCAGTTAGAAATTGAAATACACCAGTAGACACTAGCCAGACAGGCAGACAGACAAACAGATACTAAGACCGATCAGTTAGAAATTGAAATACACCAGTAGACACTAGCCAGACAGGCAGACAGCAAACAGATACTAAGACCGATCAGTTAGAAATTCAAATACACCAGTAGACACTAGCCAGACAGGCAGACAGACAAACAGATACTAAGACCGATCAGTTAGAAATTGAAATACACCAGTAGACACTAGCCAGACAGGCAGACAGACAAACAGATACTAAGACCGATCAGTTAGAAATTCAAACAGACCAGTAGACGGATGGTTGGTTTCGGCACATATAAAGCGGTAACAGATACAATGACATGGTGATGCATGGATCAACATCTGCGTGGATCTGTTGGTGGGTGGATTGTTCGCTTCTGGTGGTAACAGTAAAGGATGGGCAACAACAGGAGTGAGGGTTTCCGGATATATAATAGGAGGCACGGAGGGACGGATGTACGGGCAATCAAATGGGGCAATGGCTGATGGAGGTATAACTCTGAATTACCCAACACTTCTGGCCTGTTTCGTTTCCGATATCGCAGACGGGCTTTTATGGTGATTGCCTAAAATTAAATTGCTCTTAAAGGGTCCCGGAGCGGCATCTTTCGATCAGAAGTCTAAATTGGGAAAGCCATGTGCTCCTATATTATTGTAAGCCGGGACCATAAACAATCCAAAAGAATGGAAACAAAGATAAATTCTAACACATACTTTAAGTTTTAACTGAATATAAATGTACATTAAAACGGTCATATGCAGACGGAGTATGCGGTCTGAGGAAGGCCTGAGCCAAACATGACTGCTACGGTACAGGATGAATGCAGGGGCCTCTTCGGGTAAGGGAAACTTTCGACCTCGGGCTGACCTCTCTTTGTCCAAAGTTATTATCCAGAGGTCCATGAGAAAGCAAAGGCAACTGGTTCGGGAGGTCAGAGGTTGGAGGTTAACCTCGACCCCGCTGAAGGTCACTTGGCACTGCGCACATTCGGACACACGCATGCTAAACCAAAAAAAATGGCGTAGATAAAAGGGCAATGCGAATAAATTTACCATCGACCTCCTACCCTAAACTCTGGTATATGTTTCCCGTGTATAACGACATCTTGTGGATGCCGTTGACGTAGCCCTCCTCCTTTTTCCAGGCGTGGGACTGGCACTTACAGTGGAGTAGCTTAAACCCTAGTTTACCCCATGCCACATTTTGTATGTAGCCTAACGTAGAACAGTGTACCCGAAAATTTATGTAGGCACCGCCGCATCACATCACATTAGTTCCGATTACAGTATACCCTATACAGGGCCTACAACATATCGCACTTTCTCATGGGTCGATTTGTACTTTTGGAACGGAACATGAACATCTCTTGCATACATGTGCATGATTCTAATCAGGATATCGTCTCAACAATGACTTAACCGATATTTCATTCCAACCTGTCTCGCTCAATTTGTGTTTGACTAACCGTAAAGTAACATGGGCGCTTAATATATTCAGATATTACGATGTATACAATCAACATCCACCTTAACCGTCTGACTGTCTGCCTGCCTGACTCTCTGAATTTTGACCCCCTGCCTATCGATTCTGTTTTGGTTAAGCGCCTGTGAATAAGCTGGTTTCCGCGACTTCGCTTTTGTGGGCGCTGTAGAAATATCGAGTTTACGATTACGATTACGAATCACACGAGAAAGCGCTCATATTTAAATCCTCTAGCGCTGGCAATGAGGCCCTCCATGTACCCTGGCAACCTGACATGGATCTCTCTTTGATTACCCTCTGAACAACCCCACTGACTAAACGCAGCGCTCGTGAATAAGCTGATGCCCTGCGCTTCTTAGCTTTACAGTTTACGATTATGTCCTTGGCGCTTAGTTTGCAATGATAGTTAAGTTGAGTTGTTGACTAAGCAGCCGATTACGATTACTATCCCTAAAGTCAAGTTATAAGGATTGTTATATGCATTGTGCTTCTGTCAGTTGTCAAGTCCTTAGGTAGAAGGTCTTGAAAGTCCAATCAATCGGACGCTTCCTGATTTGCATTTCGTCGATACGGATTAGCGAAAGATTGGCAGCTGCCAATCATTTTCCAGCCTATTTAATTCTATTTCTCAAATGTTCGCTGCTTTGCATTTTGTCGATACGGATTGGCGAATGATTAGCAGCTGTCAATCATTCACCAGACCATTGATGATTCCATTTCTAATATGGCTGGGCCATTGACGTTCGCGACTCGCAGGCTTAAAGTCTCTCGTACCGGTCTCGTCCATCCATTCCTAGGCTATCGTTATCGTAACTGTAATTGTAACATTCAAATTTCTAAAGCGTTACTCTAAGACTAAGCTCAGAGCACTGGCTCATTCACGACCGCTGCGTCAAGTCAAAAGGGTTGTCCAGAGATGGTCAACGGAGGTTCGGAGGCCGGAATACTACGGAAGCGGAGCGAGAGAAGAATAAAAAAATTCACAACGCAGGAAACATCACTGCAGAATCAATCAATCAATTTTCGTTAATTCCGAACACCAGGCTGACAGAACGCAGCTTGTTTCATGCATTAAGTAGTCAGTTGTGTATTTATATAGTGCTCATTAACGTGTCACCTTGTCCTGTCTGGATATCGTTAATTTAGTTTTGAGTGATTTGTGTGTGTTTCCTTTTTAAACTAGCTGTTTGGTAACAATTGTATTGTATTGTATTTGAACACTTGTTATAGCGCCCCTACCAGATTGCCTGCCCATTCAGAGGCGCTCCCGACTACTGCACGGACGCTGAATCGGAGTTTCACGCATCATGGGCCATTAGCGTCACCTCCTCCTTTATCCAGGCTTGGGACTGACACTGTCAGAAAGCGAACAGTGGCGGAGTTTTGAGTGATTTATTCAGAATATGCTTTTATATAGTACTCTAGAAATGAAATTGCGGTCGTCCTTGTCCAGAAGAGAGAAGACATGGGCCCGAGGACGGAGCACATGTCCACAAGAGGGGCGAGGTTGAATCCAGACAGTATGACTGGAGAATTTATAATTCAGGAATTATTTAAATATTGCTTAGATTTGTAAAAAAAAAGTCTTAACGTTTATAGACATTTCGGTAATATCTAGGGAAGGACCGATTCTTGACCGATTAGCGCCGATTTTTCCCCTACACCGATTAATCGGAATCGGCGCATCCCAGGACTACCGATCCGATTACCAAAAGATGTAATATTTTTTACCCAAAAAACAATTCCTTGTACAGGGCCAAACCGGTAGAGTACAAGCCAAACCGATAGTGTACAGTGCCAAACCGATAGAGTACAGGCCAAAACCGATAGAGTACAGGCCAAACCGATAGAGTACAGGCCAAACCGATAGAGTACAGCCCAAACCGATAGAGTACACAAGATAGAGTACAGGCCAAACCGATAGAGTACAGGCCAAACCGATAGAGTACAGGCCAAACCGATAGAGTACACAGGCCAAACCGATAGAGTACAGGCCAAACCGATAGAGTACAGGCCAAACCGATAGAGTACAGGCCAAACCGATAGAGTACAGGCCAAACCGATAGAGTACAGGCCAAACCGATAGAGTACAGGCCAAACCGATAGAGTACAGGCCAAACCGATAGAGTACAGGCCAAACCGATAGAGTACAGGCCAAACCGATAGAGTACAGGCCAAACCGATAGAGTACAGCCAAACCGATAGAGTACAGGCCAAACCGATAGAGTACAGGGCCAAACCGATAGAGTACAGGCCAAACCGATAGAGTACAGGCCAAACCGATAGAGTACAGGCCAAACCGATAGAGTACAGGCCAAACCGATAGAATACAGGCCAAACCGATAGAGTACAGGCCAAACCGATAGAGTACAGGCCAAACCGATAGAGTACAGGCCAAACCGATAGAGTACAGGCCAAACCGATAGAGTACAGGCCAAACCGATAGAGTACAGGCCAAACCGATAGAGTACAGGCCAAACCGATAGAGTACAGGCCAAACCGATAGAAAGCCGATAGAGTACAGGCCAAACCGATAGAGTACAGGCCAAACCGATAGAGTACGGGCCAAACCGATAGAGTACAGGGCCAAACCGATAGAGTACAGGCCAAACCGATAGAGTACAGGCCAAACCGATAGAGTACAGGCCAAACCGATAGAGTACAGGCCAAACCGATAGAGTACAGGGCCAAACCGATAGAGTACAGGCCAAACCGATAGAGTACAGGCCAAAACCGATAGAGTACAGGCCAAACCGATAGAGTACAGGCCAAACCGATAGAGTACAGGCCAAACCGATAGAGTACAGGCCAAACCGATAGAGTACAGGCCAAACCGATAGAGTACAGGCCAAACCGATAGAGTACAGGCCAAACCGATAGAGTACAGGCCAAACCGATAGAGTACAGGCCAAACTGATAGAGTACAGGCCAAACCGATAGAGTACAGGCCAAACCGATAGAGTACAGGCCAAACCGATAGAGTACAGGGCCAAACCGATAGAGTACAGGGCCAAACCGGTAGAGTACAACCGATAGAGTACAGGCCAAACCGATAGAGTACAGGCCAAACCGATAGAGTACAGGCCAAACCGATAGAGTACAGGCCAAACCGATAGAGTACAGGCCAAACCGATAGAGTACAAGCCAAACCGATAGAGTACAAGCCAAACCGATAGAGTACAGGGCCAAACCGATAGAGTACAGGGCCAAACCGGTAGAGTACATAGAGTACAGGGCCAAACTGATAGAGTACAGGTCAAACCGACCTGTTTTTACTTGTTTGTGTCGGGAGACCCACTGATGAGTTCTTTTCTTGAAGTTGAGCTTTATTATAATAAATGTCAGATTACAAGTATACAATTGCGCAATAACAGACAGCTGACTGTCTCATTGCCCTAAACCATTGAGAGCAAGCGTATCGAGTGTATGTACAATGTACATGTATCACTGTGCGCGTTCATCATGAGCCTGTGTGATTATATACAGGATCTGTTATGTAACTGTATTTTACAACATTCGTGTCGTTTCTAACGGCTCAGTAATTATATCAACACAAGTGCATACGTTGCCCACATCCAGACATTTGCTGGAGATTGTGCTGCTGGCAGTGTGCTACTGATGCTATTGGTGGTGCTGCAGATGCTGGTGCTGATAATGCTGGTGGTGGTACTGGTTGTACTGGTGGTGAAGGTACTAGTTGCAGTGGTGGTACTGCTTGTGGCTTGTGCTGGTGGTGATGGTACAGGTTGTGGTGGTGATGGTACTAGTTGCTGTTGCTGTTGTTGTTGCAGTTGCGGTGGTGGTGGTGGTGGTCGTCGTTGTCGTCGTGGTGGTGGTGGTGGTGGTGGTGGTGGTGGTGGTGGTGGAGGTGGTGGTGGTGGTGGTGGTGGTGGTGGTAGTGGTGGTGGTGTGTGTTGCTGGGGTGGTGTGCGATTGCGATCACATTCAACCGCAACTGCTTAAGTCCGTCCTTAAGTACCTAGACCCCAAGAGAAGCCGGGCTTACGTCGAAGGATGTCCTGGGTCACCAGAGGGACTCAGAGGAGGCTCAACACGGCCGCCGCGAACGAAGCATCGCCTCTCGGCTCCGCTCGAGGACCATCGTATCAGCGATCGGTCGTCGCGATAAGTGAAGACGAGTGATTAGTGAATGAGAGTGATTAGCGCATGGGGCATTTGATCGTTGGCGGGCGGCCGACCAGGTGGAGAGGGTGGGATCATTGGCGGCCAACGGTGGCCTCCGCCGCCGCCGCCACCGCCGCCGCCGACACCCTCCATCAACCCCGGCCATGCATCAGAGTTACGACCGTGACAGAGATTAACTGCTCGAATGTCTGCGCTGTTTACGACGATAGATTTCGCTGTCAGGGCGCAGGTCACTCCAGCGCCCTCTTGCGGCTCGGCTTCAAGCCTCCTCTGCTGGCCTCGATTTATGCGCAGGCATTGGGATGACGTGCAGAAGGAAGGCGAAAAGGAATGAGGAAAGGAAGAGGGAAGAAAGGAAGAACGGAAGGGAGGAAGGAAGGGTGGCTGGCAGGAAGGAAGAAAGGAAAGAGGAAAGGAAGGAGGAGGGAGGAAAGGAAGGAAGGAAAGAGGGAAGGAAGGAAGGAAGGAAGAAAGGAAGGAAGGAAGGAAGGAAGGAAGGAAGGAAGGAAGGAAGGAAGGAAGGAAGGAAGGAAGGAAGGAAGGAAGGAAGGAAGGAAGGAAGGAAGGAAGGAAGAAGGAAGGAAGGGAAGGAAGGAAGGAAGGAAGGAAGGATGGATGGATGGAAGGAATGAAGGAAGGAAGAAGGAAGGAAGAAGGAAGGATGGAAGGAGTCAGGTATACGAAGGAAAAAAGGATGTAGGTTACCAATGAAAGATGGAGAGAAAGATGGCAGAATGATCGGAAAGAGGCACGGAGTGAAGGGAGAATATAATATCTCCTTCAGGCTTGAATTAATCCCTCCCAGCGGAGGGGTCAGCCACACGGGTCCTTCTTCTCCACTTTTTCTGTCAATGGTATCTTCTTTCTTCAATCTGAGAGACTTCAGATCCTGTTGTATCATGTCTTCCCATCTCTTCTTCTGCCGCCCCAGACTGCGGCGTCCGGTGACCTCTGCCATCATTCTCTTCATGCAGCTTTCAAAAAGAAGACAGGCAACAATTGAGAAAGCAATGAGAGAAGGAAAATGGGGGTGAAACACAGATTGCAGAGACCACTGTTGTCCATTTAAAATATGGAAACGTTATAACAATAATATTGTGTCTAGTCTATTTGTCGGTATATTGCGCCTGAGTTCTTCGCACTGAGAGCGCTTCTGATTGGGTATTACTGTGAGAAGCGCTTTATAAATTTCTAGTGTACAATACAATACAATATAGAACACAATACACAAATGATAGAACACATAATGTTGTCTCTAGTCTATTCGTCAGTATATTGCGCCTGAGTCCACTTCTGTAATGCTTGTTACATGTAAGTCAATCGCATGGAATTATCTCATTTTGGACGATTTTAGTAACACCTACAATCATCTGCCACGTCAAAGGGTCCTCTAAGATCCTTTGACCGGCTTGAACTTTTTGTTCCCCGTGTTAGAACCACAATGGCTCAATCCAGGTCCTTTGTGTGCATAGGTCCCTATTCTATGGAATCGACCTACGCTCTACAATCCTCTACTAGTAGCACTCTACCTCTTTCTGCTACCTTAAAACCTTCCTTTTTCTCGGAGTAATACGCACGCGGATGCAGTTATGCCGAGGCGCTTTATAAATGATCAAATACAATACAATAAAAAATACTACCAGTGAACTCGCCATTCTTTGAATAGTTTACCGTCTAAAAGCGAACGGTCGGAAACCAAGTATTTCTTCTGTATTGTATTGTATTGTACTGTACTGTATTGTATCTATCAACATCTGTTTAGCGAATATCGCAGATGCAGTTTTATCAGAGGCTCATATTATAATCAGCTGCTAATCGGCTACATGTCGAACTGGTGCCAGGTATATTGTACCCATAGGCGGGACTTCCGTTATTTCTTGGGTTAGGGGGGGACTGGTCCAGGAGCGGCCGACACGATAGCGAGGCGCGCAGCGCCGAGCAAGGGGTTTGGGGATTTGATGTGCCCCCCCCCATCTAAAATTTTTGAATTTCCACACTGTGATGGTTGCATTTTAAGTCATCTGAACAAAATTGCTTACTTATTTGAGTAGCTGATAAGTTAGCTGTACTTACATAGCTAACATGTAGAGTCCTGTATGAGTACACCACACGATCTCTGGTCGTTTAGTGTATACAACTATACATACTATTTAAAATTGAATGTGAACTTCCACACTGTAATGGTAGCATTTTAAGATGTCATCTGAATAAAATTGCTCGCTGACACTCGTAGCTATTATTATTATATTCATGAAATATTTCAGAAATATTGGGGGGATATACGCAGCTCCGTCCCCCCCCACCTCAAGTTTTTGGGGACCGTCCCCCTGTCCCCCTAAGTCTCCGCCCTGACTGCACCATCTTGAAGTAGAGCGTCAGAAGCGCTCATTACGGCTCATACGGTCATACCGCTCATCTGCTAATCGCTACATGTCGTTGGGCCAGGAAAAGCCTATTACGGACCGTTATTTTTGGCCTTTCCCTGGTCCAACGACAATAGCTATTACAATAACTGTCTATTCACTCTATTGGGTAAAATGTGAGCGCTTGACTTGCATTAAGAAGTTACTTACTTACTTACTTACTAGGTAAGTTAGGTATACATATACATGTAGGTCCTTATATGTGCACCACACAATCTCTGGTCGTTTAGTGTATACATATATATAATCACATATAATTATATATACGAATATCAGTGGGTATCTGTGTTCACCTATATCGACCCTTTATCGGCGATATAATTATGCATAACTGCATGCATATCGCGGCGGCCCCCGTAAGTGCAAACGGCGCCCTTCCTCCTCCTCCTCTTCCTCCTCCTCCTCCTCCTCCTCCTGCTCCTCCTGCTCCTCCTCCTCCTCCCTGCCCTCCTCCTGCAACTCCTTCTCCTCCTCCTGCTCCTCCTGCTCCTCTTCCTGCTGCTCCTGTTACTCCTTCCTCCTCGTCCTCCTCTCCTCCCTCCTCCTCCTCCTCCTTCTCCTCCCTCCTCCCTCTTCCTCCTCCTCCTCCTCGTCCTCCTCCTCCTCGTCCTCCTCCTCCTGCTCCTCCTTCTCTCCTCCTCCTCCTCGTCCTCCTCCTCCTCCTCCTCCTCCCTCCTCGTCATCCTCCTCCCCTCCTCCTCCTGCTCCTCCCTCCTCCTCCTTCTCTTCGGGCGCCTCAGAGAGCAGGAGTTGCGAAGCGACGGCGGATGCGACGCCTGGTGTTCGACAGGCGTGATAAGTGGTTGCCATGACGACATCCCGCGCGGATTCTCTATTAACACATCATGAGTTGCGCTGTCAACGTGAGATGATAAATAGCCCCAGCGAAACGACTTTATGTCTCTCCTCCTGTCTTCGCTTCTGTCTGTCTGTCTGTCTGTCTGTCTCTGTCTCTGTTTCTGTTTCTGTCTCTGTTTCTGTCTCTATCTGTCTCTCTGTTTCTGTCTTCTGTCTGTCTGTCTGTCTGTCTGTCTGTCTGTCTGTCTGTCTCTGTCTGTTTATCTATCTACCTGTCTGTCTGCCTGTATGTATGTCTGTCTCATTCACTCACTCACACTCTCGATATCTATATATACTGTCTCTGTACTGCTGTCTGTCTGTCTGTCTGTCTGTCTGTCTCTGTCCTCTGTCTACCTTGTCTCTGTATCTGTCTCTGCTAGTCTGCTACTGCCTCTGTCTCTGCTCTCTCTTAAAGAGCCTCTGTACTAGTTTTTTCTCCACTGTCTACGACCACTTTCGTAGCATTGTCTCTATCTCTCTCGCTCTGCCTCTCTGACTAACTCTGGCTCTCTCAATCTCTCATCTCTCTGCATCTCTCTCTCTCTCTCTCTCTCTCTCTCTCTCTCTCTCTCGGAATATACGGAGGTCTACGTATACATTTTAGTACACATACACATACACCCTTGTATATCTGCTGCTACTGCAACTGGCTCTAAATTAAAGAGCCACTCTACTAGTTTTTTCTCCACCGCTACAACCACTTTCCTAGCATTGTGATTATACCCGACGCCTGCCTCTCATCACTAACTTAGGCGACTGCAATTTTCATTTACCTGCATAATTATATGCATATTACTCTGTATACTATTTAAGTATACGGAATATAGATCTTCATATATCGCATATATTTTAATACACATACAACTGTATACTGTGATAATAAGGAAAGATTTTATAACAACATAGTCATAAACGTACGTTATATTACAATATTCAGTACGTTCAGTATGTATCGATAGGTTGATATTTGTCTGCATGACTAATATACTCTCATAACAGGCCGATCAAGCACAGCACCTTACTAAATTAATATTTATAGTGTTATATGAGCATATATATATATATATATGAACAGATAATATAACGTTTGAAGCAGCCTTCAGATAAATAAATAAGTAAGTATATTCTTCAAACTCAATATTTATAAACTAATTCTTGTGAATGCGTTCTCAACTTAATTTTCAAACATCTAATCGCCAGCTAATCGATTTTGGGCAAGTCCTTCACTGAAAATTGCTAATGCAATTAGAATTAGAATTACATCAGATTCAGCTAATCGCGCGGTAGTTAGAATTAGCGCCTGTCTAATCGATTAGCTAATCGATTAGCATCTAATCGATTAGTTACAAGTGCTCATATGTATGTATATATATATATTGGCTTGGGTGCATTTCGTGCGCATGTTGGGAGTTCGTATCTGCTCGTGGTGTGACAGCTATAGCATGCAAAGCGATTACCATGGCAGACACGCGCTGTAGTCGAAGACCTGCTTTAATCAAAGGAACGTTTTCACACGCGTGATCAAACAGCGTGGTCTGTTCAAGGAAGCGCTTCCCTTCCCTCTCTCCAAGGCAGATCATGAGGCTCCATCGTGCCAGTAACTAAAACTAAAACGGGCGATCGGGCCCTCGGGTCGCTACGTGTCTGGAGCAGTCTTCCTACACCTGTTAAGGGAGTTAAAGTCCATGTTTTTAAAAGCCGTTAAAAATGTAACTTGCTACGTAGCTCTGAGCATTTGAGCTGACAGTTGAAAGTGTGCTTGTATAAAGCATCCTCCAAGTATAGCTTGCTACTGACGATGCTATAAAACTGTCGTAATCACAATCACACTTAGATGATATAAATATGCCAACGTCCTTGAACTTCTAGAAACATTCGAATGCCCTGCGTTTCTATCTCTGGTCACAGTGCATATGTGCATCTATGTCTGTAATGTAATGTAATTAGTAATTTATATAGCGCCGCTCACAGCCGTGGCCATTCAGTAGTGCTCACCAGTGCGAGAACCCCGAGAGAAGAAATTGGTTTTAAGGAGAGAGAGATGAAGACAATGATCCAGAAAGGAAAGTCTCACGCAAAGTGAAGGGAAAGGGCGTTGTATAAAGAGGGCCCATGATGGCAAAGGATTGAGTTTGAGCAATCGTGGTCCTAGCGTAATCATAGCTCGTGGGACAAAGAAGTCAGACCGGTCCAGAAGATCGGAGAGGCCGATGAGAAGATGCAGAAAGAGGAGGACGAATGACAGTCCCTGAGGTATTTTGGAGCAAGTCTGATGGCTTGGCCTATATAGCGCATTTCAAAATTTCGTTGTCGTCATCCTCCTCCTCCTCCTCCTCCTTCTCTTCCTCCTCCTCCTCTTCCTCCTCGTCATCATTTTGATGGCGCAATTAATCTTTTACTTTTGAGCGTTCATCAAGAATTCAAGATCAACACAATCATTTTAGTGTCAAATTACATAGTCCTCTGCTGTTTGCCTGTTGCCTGTTTGCGCTGTTTTTTCACCGACCAGAAGAGAGAGACAGACAGACAGACCGACCGACAGAGACAGACAGGCAGAGAGACAGAGAAACAGAGAGACAGAGAGATAGACACAGAGACAGATACATAGAGGGAATTAGTTTTCTCTTCTCGATTAACACCCTGGGGTTCTTCCACTTAAACGAAATCTTGCTCGTCGATGGGTCTTCTATTTATTGAGCAATCTTCCATTTATGTTGCGCCAAGCTCTTTCGCATCGACGTCCTCTTCATTATTGTAGTCTGCCTGTTTCGATCGCTATAATAGGTTATGAATCTAGGGCAGTCCCTGGCAATCTAGGACACCTGTTTATCCGACGCCTCGATTAGTGTCCAATGTCATGTTCGCAATTGCACACACGGCCTACTTTACTCCAAAAACATCAGCCAATATGCATTTATATTATATATGATGATATATTTGTACATCTCATTGCATTATATATAAACTAGCAGTTTTTACCCGGCGTTCGCCCGGGTTTTCCTCAGCGCCCGTGTATGGGGGGGCCCGGTGGCGCGTTGGATAAGAGCTGGCGAAGAGTGCGAGAGGTAGTGAGTTCGAGCCCCGTAGGTCGGATATGCTTTGTAGGCTGCTATTAGCGCCGTTGTATTGCAGGCTGTCTGTTCTGTTAGTAGTTAACTAGTTAAGAATTGCATAATTGTACACTGTAATCATTCTGCGTTGTGTCAGTTTGAAATTAAACGAAGATTATTATTTGAATTTAACGACATCTTCGTCAGCGCCCGTGAATTTGAATTTAACGATGTGCACATTTTTCGTGTATCCCTCTGGCGAATTTACGCGCTGGCTTGAAGTTGTTTAATTGTAACTCTACGCGATATATACTCCTGCATTGAAACAGACTATGACCACATCGAAACTTAAAATGTCCAAATATCGGAATTTAAAGTAAATCTTGAGTTGAAATAAAGTTGGGTTGAGATCTATAGAAATTCAAATGAAAACGTTCGTTAAAAATTTCGAATCCCTAAAGTTTTGCATTGGCGAATTTTTAAGTCCGATGACCTATAAATTCAGCCGTGGGCGTGACCACTTCTGATTTGAAATCAACGGTCATCGTGATTGGTTGCGAATCAGAGCGTTGACCTAGATCCTCCGCATGACGTAAGATTGCATATTAATTTAAGCTTTCGTGACGTGAACAAATGGCCATACTATTACTATGGGCGGTATTAAGATAGCCTCGTTTAAAAAGTTGTAAATGTAAAATGTCCATATATCGGCGTTTAAATAAAATTGCGAGCTGAAAATAGTCGCGTAACGCGTTGACATGCATGACGTGGCGTAATAATGTTTTGAAAAAATTTTTCAAATCGTTAAAGCGTTCCGTTTCGGAGCCTTTAGCCAGACGGACAAACATACGGAAGGACAGAAAAAATCGACTTTGGATTATATATATATATAGATTCATACGAAGATTTATGTGCATGCATTATTGCATTATATATACACAAATGGGGATATAGTTGTATATATTATTGCATTATATACATAGGCGGCTGATAGGCCTATACTTATAAGGATATACTAGCGTTTGAACTCGGCTTCGCCCGTGTTTTTGAATTTAATTACATCTTACTCAGCTTCGCTTTTGAATTTAATGTCCTGGTACTCAGCGGCGGCGCCAATTCGTCCCCTTGCGAATGGACGCGTTAGTAAGTATGTGTGCATGCATTTAGGTCTATGTGTATGTATGTATGTGCGTATGTATGTATGCATATTTATTAGGGGTGGGCAACGATTAAACATTTGAATCGAAATTAATCGCGCGATAAAAATTTTAATAACGCGATTAATTTTTAATCACATGTCACAATCGATAGCAAGTACAGCTACTCAACCGACTCTGAGTAGTTACGCTAAATAAGCTTATGCGTTATATAAATGCTTGCAGTCAATAAACAAAAACCAAACATGCTTTTATAATTTGTTTTCACTTTTACTGTTTGTTTTTAGTTTAACGTTAAAGTTTAAACTTACAGTTTTTTACTTTGTAATTGCAGTTTTATCAAGAATTGTTTTAGCGCATTTATTAAAAATAATTGTGCGCAGTGACAATAGCGTTAATTGCGTTAACAAATTTAATCGCGTAAATTAAATAACGCATTAATCGCGTTAATAGCGCGTTTAATGCCCAATCCTGATATACATGTATATATCTACATTCGGATCTTGTTATTATTATAAATTTAATTAATTAATTAAATAAATAAATTTGCAACGCGCGCACGGTCAGACCGAAATGTTTATCTGTATATTTTGATAGTCAGGCGCCAGGAAAAGAATGATGTATTTAGTTAGCCAGAAGCATTTGTCAATGTAGGCCAATGAATATATTATATATATATATATATATATATATATATATATGTATATATATGAATATTATATATATATAAGGCCACCCCACCCTATATCTATGCTTTTATTCATTTGTGCTGAGGGTCGATCAGTGCACTGATTGCCTCGTAAAACAATATCTCTCTTCGCCGACCAATTACTTCCAACTTTGGCCGAATCGACGAAGAAGAGAGAAAAGATATACTTCCGTCTGCTCCTGCAATGGACGACGATGGAAGAAGAACCGCCGCAGAAATCGTTCGAACTGCACGACCATCGTTCGTGGCCCGAATATATATTGCGATAATTAGGACCAACACAAAGGCACACTGACACCTGGTGACTGTCTGGGTGGCTGTGTGTGTATGTGTTTGCCTCTGTGTGTGTCTGTGTTTGTCTGTGTGTGTGTCTGTGTTTGTCTGTGTGTGTCTGTGTGTGTCTGTGTGCATATGTGTGTATCCGTGTGTATGTGTGCATATGTGTGTATATCTGTGTGTATATGTGTGTCTGTGTGTATCTGTGTGTGTACCTGTGTGTCTGTGTGTGTATCTGTGTATGTGTGCGTATATGTGTGTCTATGTGAATCTGTGTGAATCTATGTGTATCTGTGTGTCTGTGTGTATCGGTGTGTCTGTTTGTCTGCGTGTGTCTGTCTGTTTGTTCTTCTCTTTGTTTGTCTCTTTGTCCGTCAGTTTGTCTTTCTGTCTGCCTGTCTCTCAGTCAGTCAGTCTTTCTTTCTGCTTAGTTTTTCTGTCCGTCCGTCTGTCCGTCTGTCTGCACAATTCCGGCGGGGCTTATGTGACGCGTGCTCAATGTTATTAATTTGCATTTATTGATGGTCGAGACATAAATGCTTTGTTTTCCAGCGACGTCTTTATATCTTCGTTTATAACTTATCTGCCGACGGGGAAAGCCTGCGGGGCAGAGGGAGGTTCCGGGGGTGGGTCGCTCGGTGCCGTTGACACGGGGAGGGGTTTATTAAGCTGCTCTGATGTGCGTGTGTGCGTGTGTGCGTGAGTCTTGGTCTGTGTGTGACTGTGTGTGTACGTGTGATGTGAGTGCGATGTTTTTGTATCAGCGGCGAGATAAACAACTCTAGAACTACTATATCAGTTGATATACCTTGAGAACGATATTGCGATTGTGGTCGCAACTGGAACTTCACCTGTACCTTGGAAGACAATTAAATCGCCAATCAGTCAGTCAATTAGTCAATCAGAGAGCCAATCAGTCAGTCAGTCATTAGGTCAGTCAATCAGTCAGTCAGTCAGTCGATCAATCGGTCAATCGATCAGTCAATCAGCCAGCCAGTCAGTCAATCAGTCAGTCAGTAAGTCAGTCAGTCAATCAATCAATTAGTCAATCAGTCAGTCAGTCAGTCAATCAGTCAGATCGTTCACTGACTGATATTTACAACAGGTTGCTTCCAGATACCGTTTAAACTTCAAAACAAGGAGACCAGCTGCTCTTGTAGCTAATCTTGTAATCCTCTTCATTTGCTTTTCACACAGAAATCGTTCTTGTTACAACTAGAACTTTAGATTGATAATTAATTCATTTATTTAACCGGGCATTTGTCTTCATCGCTCCGTACAGGAACCTTACATGTCGCAAGATGACGCTGAGCACTTGTATAAGTTATCAATTCAATTCTTTTATTGAAGCCATTAAAGTGAAACAAAGGTAACATGATTATTTTCCATTGTTAGCATCACAACACAGTAGCAGCAAGATTATTTTTCATCACTAGCCACAAAAGGGAACCCCGAAAGGACAATAGTCCCGCTAGCTAGGGTCACCTAAGTTATTCTATTATCGCAGTACATGATAACAACAGGAAGGACTTAGAGTCAATATTCAGTTTCGAACCACAAACCCCAAAATCACGACTCATGAGCTGCACGACCCTACGACAAAGCGTCAAACGATGGCGTTGAACAGGTTTTGATGAAGGACTTAATCGAGGTCCGTACACAGCTGATGAAAGAACCCGTTCTCTCCACGTTGCTGACCGAAAGCTGTAACCAATCGGCTATATACCGTGCTCCAACGTGTAGGCCTACAGGTATTTTTGTTGAAACTTGCTGCGAAAAGACCATGTCAGAAACGAAATTTTTATCTTGGTACCCTCGTCTCAACCGATCTGTAGTCTGAACTGTACATGTATGTGAACCATTATCAAAGCGTCCTCTCAGATCCTCTGACCGGCTTGATTTTGTTCCCCGTGTTAGGACTACAATGGCTCAATCGAGATCCTTTGTGTCCATAGGTCCCTCTCTATGGAATAGACTTCCTCCTTCTCTACGCTCTACAATCCTCTCTGGTAGCATCTCTTAATCCTCTTTCTCTCGCCTTAAAACCTTCCTTTTTTCTCCGAGTACCTCGCACTGCATGGGAGCGCTTCTGAAAGGCGTATGCTTTGAGAAGCGCTTTATAAATGATCAAATACAATACAATACAATACAATACAATTATCCTGCGTACAATTCTATGTATAGCCCGAAGCTTCAATCCTCTTAGGAGCTTGAACCGTCTATTTCTGACGTTTGAAAGTATCAGTTTCCGTCGCTATGCAGTTCATATCTGTGCACGTATGTGAATGAATCCTCTCTTTGGCTAACATTATTCTCCATTACTGTTCTATTCAACACCGGAATGAGGGTGTCATCTGATCCGGCGTCTTGATTCTTTCGCCAATCCGTGCGAAAATACATCTGCTCGAGCTTAGAGCGATAATACCGTTGATGTAGAGTATTAATAGCATCGTCTTCGGAATTATGGAAACCCGAGTAATGAAGCGCCTTTTATTTTAAGCCTGTACGACGACGCTAACGGTGAGCTATTTTAAGCTTGAGAAGGTGTCAGGGTCTAATCGCAATGGAAAATTTGTGTAGCGCAATCTTTAGATAAAGTAAGTAAAAAAGTAATTATATTCTTTATTTAACCAGCTGCCAAACAGCACTCTGGTGAACAAAACATCTAGGTCAGTGTGATTTTCCTTACAGATTTTATTTTAGTTATAGTTATAGTTATAGTTAATGATTTTTTATTTTAGTTATAGTTATAGTTATAGTTAGTATTATTTTTTAGTTATAGTTATAGTTATAGTTAATGGATTTTTATTTTAGTTAATTTTAGTTACTACTTAGTTACAATAATTAAGTCTATAAGCAAAATTGTGCGTAATAATACGCTGTTTCACAATTTAATCAGAGCTATGAAAACCTTTGAAGCATGGGTACAGTCAGCTTCATGAATACACGAGTTTCCAAAGTAACTGACAAATTTCACAATAAAAATTTCGCATTTTTCGTTCTCATTTATGTCGAATCGTCCATATTGCACTTCCTATTTTTATTTTTTGTATTAACGAAAATAAAGATGAATTTTCGTTAGTGTTATTTTCGTTATAGTTATAGTTATAGTTAATGATATTTTTAGTTATAGTTATAGTTATCGTTAACGAAGTCATTTTATTTTCGTTAACGAACATTTTCGTTATCGTTATCGTTAACGAAAATCACACTGATCTAGGTTAAATAGGCAATCACCTAAACAGTATCTATGGCCATTTAGTTAATATCAGTAGCCTACAGCATTCTTACCATAAAAGATTTCCTCCTGTTATTGTTTGCATTCGGCAAAACCCGGTCATGAGATCTTGGCCTTGGGAAATAAACCTTCGGCTTCGGGGGTGGAAGCAACCTGTGAAGGTCATGACCCGGGTTTATTAAAGGACCGCTGAAAACAGCTTAGTATCGGCTAGGCAGCTTAGCCGTTCAAACGTTAGAGTATCACTTGGCAGGTGTAGCTCAGGTATAATAATAGCATTGGTATAACTCATCAAAGTCGGTGAAAGCTCACCTTCTAACGAGTACTGTGGGGGTTCGAACCTTCATAGGTTCAGTGACTTCGGTCCTCTGTTATATATGAACGCCGTGGGCAAGATTTTGACGCGAAGCTGTCTTAATAGAAGTCGCAAACTCGAATTTTTAAATCCTTAATTCGAAGCTATGAGCACGGCACCAGTTAATTCATGAGTTCTGCGTCAGTCACAGGAATTTTAAAAGATGTTCGATAAGGAGAAGATCCGGTTTCTTGAAGAATAAAGAAGACTTTGTATTTAGGTAAACTGTTAATCTCTGACGTACCTCTGCTTTACACGAAGTAGGTCAATATGTAAACAGCGCTATATAAATACCAAATACGCAACAACCAGACTGGTTGATCAGTTACGGTGTCAGTTACTCTGCAGGGTGAAACTATCGTTTCAGACGGTTGAGAACGGTGGATCAAATCGCTCCTTTCGCGTCACAGCTGCATAATAGATCGACGTAAATAAAGAAAAATTATGAAACATAGAAATTAAAATGACGTCGTCGGCTGTCTATGACGTAATCTGATTGTCGCCCTCTTCTGAATAATCGCAGTCTACGAATGACGTAATCTGACTGTCGCAACTCCAACGATTACTCAGTATACGAATGACGTCATTTGATTGTTGCATCTCTTGCGAAAAATTAGTATGCGAATGACGTCATTTGATTGTTGCACCTCTTCCAAATAATCAGCGTGCGAATGACGTCTTTTGATTGTTGCCTCTCTTTCGCATAATCACAGTGTGCGAATGACGTCAATCGATTGTTGCATCTCAACCGATCAATGATAGTTTAAGGACAAATTTCTATCTTCACAGCTATTATCGTTGCGTGGGAACGGCAATTTCCATATCTCCGTGGCTCCTGGATTTCTGCCCACTAATCCCTCTGTTGAAGCTTCTGGACCTTTTGGCAATTTATTCATATTACGCGGATCGCGGCTAAGCGGAAACGATTCGACAACCCTCACGCTCCTGCCCCAGGAGTGGCACAGAAATACGCTTCCACATAGGTGCTAAATAAATCATTTACTAAACGACATTACTCTTATGAATTGGAATATAAAGCTGTGATAAAGTGCCGACGCCTTCAAGGTTATTGTTACAGTTCTTTGGCCTATAAGATGTTTCATTATAGGATTATAATGAAACATCTATATTATAATGAGTAGGAATCCATACATACATGTACATACATTTGCCTATCAGATTGGCAATCTGAGCGGGAATCTTGAAGGGCGCTATATAAATTCCGACTTATTGATTGATAACAACTTAATTTCTTCGTCCACAAACGTATAAACAGACTAATTAAATTACCTGATTTCAGTTATAATAATAATAATAATAATAATAATAATAATAATAATAATAATAATAATAATAATAATAATAATAATAATAATAATAATAATAATAAGCTGTGCGACACTGTGCGAACCTCATGTGTGTCACTGTGGTGAGAAAGTCGACGCCAGAGGACTCCACGGTCTGGCCTGCAGAAAAAACGCTGGCAGACATCAACGGCACAACATGCTGAACGACATCATATGGAGATCGTTTGGAAGAGCGAACATCCCTTCTCAGAAAGAACCGTTGGGCCTCACCAGAGAAGATGGTAAACGACCGGACGGGGTGACACTCATCCCATGGTCACGCGGAAGATGCATCACTTGGGATGTGACAGTTTCGGACACATTCGCAAAGTCACATCTGGCAACAACATCAACCGAAGCGGGCGAGGCCGCGAACCGAGCAGCCATTGAAAAGAAGACATTGAAATACGCCACAATCACCCGAACGCATGCTTTTGTGGCGGTTGCATTAGAGTCCAGCGGTTCCTGGAGTTCTGAAGGACTGGATTTTGTCCTGGAATTAAGACGAAGGTTAACCCATGCAACACATGACACGCTCGAGACAAGCTACCTGCTTCAAAGACTCTCGGTAGCTCTCCAACGCGGAAACGCCATCTGCTTTACTTCGACATTACCATGCTAGATTGTTCACAGTAATAATAATAATAATAATAATAATAATAATAATAATAATAATAATAATAATAATAATAATAATAATAATAATAATTCAGAGGCACATTTCCGGATGGCTGTGTAAACTGGGACAAGGCCTGATTTCTCGGAGAACGTTTTTTACTCCTAACCTAATTTTTGTTCCTGAGGGATTATTTCTACCTCGGGTAAAATAATAATAATAATAATAATAATAATAATAATAATAATAATAATAATAATAATAATAATAATAATAATAATAATAATAATAATAATAATAATAATAATAATAATAAGGACACAGTCCTTGACCGCTTGACCACAGTAACGGGAGACCCACTCGAGACCACACATCTTTTCCAGCGCCTATCAATATGCACGCAACGATATAACGCTGTTGCTTTTCGAGGTACATTTGCACAGTTGACCGAGAACGAGGACCGCTAACTCCAGAACAAAAAACAACTCTTCGGATAGTTTCTAAAGCCTGAGGGATCATATATACCTCGGGCGAAAAAAATAATAATAATAATAATAATGATGAAGTAGTAGTAGTAGTAGCAGCAGCAGTAGCAGCAGCAGCAGCAGCAACAACAACAACAGCAGCAGCAGCAGCAGTAGTATTATAGCAGTAGTAGCAGTAGCAGTATCATCAATTGATGGCGCTGAGCAGCTGACAGTGAGCTACTTGCTCAATGTCCCGCCGTCACACAGTGACTGTCTCAAAGGAGACTCGAATTAGTAGCACTATAGTCTCCGCCTCCTTAAGAGTCAAACGCTTTAAACTATGTGGGTCAAGACTCAAGAGTCCGTGTTCTCGTAACGCAACACGGGCGGACAATGAATATATTAGCACAGAGTGCATATCTATTGATTCATTCATTATAGTCAACATATTTATTCAACATTGATATAGTGCATATATACATATATATATATATATCATATATATCATATATATATATATCATATATATATATATATATATATAATTATTGTAATACTAAGATAGTGTGTATAAAATAGTTCGTACTAATATATTATAAACATTACACCCGAGAGACACCGAGAAAGCAACGTGACAGGCAGATGCACATAGACTGAGCGACATAGCAAATGAGGAGGACAGACAGACAGACAGACAGACAGACAGACAGACAGACAGACAGACAGACAGACAGACAGACAGACAGACAGACAGACCACAACTTATTACTATGCCTATTTTGGGCGACTTTGTACGCCTGCCTTTTGTTGTTGACTCGCATGCAAAGTTTTGACTCATTTTTACATTTTATATCCTAATTTCGCGATTTTCTCCTTGTTTGTACAGTACGGTATGCCTATTTAAGCTTATGTCTGAATTTTATGTCTAGTTATGGCACATTTTATGGCTGATTTTATATCTTTTATGATTAAGTATGGCTTATTTTGCATTGCAAAGTTTGTCTTTTCTATGTCTAGTTATGGGCCTATGGCACATTTTGTATGTTTAATTTTATCTCTTTTATGTCTTGTTGTGGCACATTTCATTTTGTCTGTTTTAGGTCTTGTTACGGCTCATTTTGTGTGGATAATTCTGTATTCTTCATGTCTAGTTATGGCTCATTTTGTATGGCTAATTTCGTCTCTTTTATGTCTGGTAATGGTTCACTTTGTATGGGTAACTTTGGTCCTTTTAAGGCTCTGTGTGTCAAGTTTCTTTCGGTAAGTCTAAACACTTTTTCGCTATCGATTGCCTCTGGCTTTTGTAGTATTGATTTTGAATATATTCCGCCAAACCTCTGCTATATTAAGAAACGTGCTTCAGTAGGCCTTTTGTTGTATAGACAATGGGCGAAGGCCTATAAGGCGTCATACTGTAGGCCTATCTCTGTATGGAAACGTCAGTTCCTTTTAGACTGAAGCCATCTTGCGGACATCGCATTACTGCCTCGATGACGTCATTGATTCCCGGTTTCGTGATTTTCGTGGAGCAGGTAATTGGATCAAGGTGATGGCACAGGTAATTCTAAACGCATAGGCCTATACGAGTCACTCGAATGTCATCTATATAATACTGCGTATATACATGTACACATACATACATACATACATACATACATGCATACATGCATAGATACATACATACATACATCCTTGCATGGCTGCCTTACAATGAAATTCTACTCCTCTAATTAGTTGTGATCATCCGTTCATATTATGACTTGTAAGCATATTGTATTCAGTTTCAATCAAATCAATAAACGATTAGTATTACATACATGCTTACTTACGTTCTATATTTGCTTCAGAACTGTCCTTTTGGCCATGCAGGAGTCGGAACACCTATGAGTAGACCCCTTGAAGAGGTGCTACATGAATCCCCGAGTGAGTGATATTGGGTAGGGTGCGTTTTCTGGTTGGCTTGCGGCAGCGTAGGAAATCCGACTGGCAGAATAAAATACTTACGGAAATTGTTCTGAGACAGTGGGGTTATTTCCCAGTGCCCTATAATATATTATTGTACCCTATTACCTGGACTTGCCTGGCTCCCTCTGAAAATCTTCCTTCGTGTTGATTATCTCGCTCCGAATTAGGAGCTTCTGAATAATTAATCAGCAACTTCTATAGCGTCGTTGTTAAAATGCAATTTAACAGCAAGCCATCAACCTATGGCGCATTAAAACCAAACCCTACAATCAGCCAGGAACCGATTTACCCCTTCCCGCCCAGAGGCGTCTAACCCCACCCCTCAACCTGGAATGGGGCAACAGCCCCAACTCTGGCCGTGTATTAATTTTTGTATTGCAGGCCGTTACGTTATCGGAAATCAACAACCCCCTGTTTATGTCCAAAACTTCAAACCCCCCCACAACTTCTTGCAACCAGGGGATTTCGTTTTCCACCAACCCCTAACCCCCATTGGTATATACGCCACTACCCCGCCTCTCGATTACGTGTTGACTAAGCGCCTGTGAATAAGCTGGTTCCCGCGACTTCGCTTTTTTGGGCGATGTAGAAATTTCGACATTGCGATTACCCTGGTAAGTCGACCATATAGTTTCTGGCTCTTCGGCGCTACACAAATTGCGTTATGTTGCATCTCATAGTAGTTTTATCACTGTACCACCAGGCGCTGTAACCGTGACATTCTTCCAGAAAGGGCATCAAGACTCAGGTTAACTACTGCTACCCTATTCATCGCTGTCATAGGGGTGTGAATAGGGCGGTCATAGGGGTGTGAATGTCCCATCAGGATCCGCTCTACCCTACATAAATTATCGTCTGTTGAATTCGCGCCAATCTCTTGTGTCAGTTCCGAGAAACCTCGGGAGTCATAAACGCCTCCATGGCACCTTCATCACGTTCTCGCCTCTCTCGGAAACGTCGCAAAAATTCGACTTTATGGAGTAAGCGAGAGCCATTAACGTAGACGTCACTTTGCATTGTGACGAGAAAAGTGGTATTCACCGGACATGGCGTCCGGGCTCCACCACTTTTGTGGCTACCACCACTACTGTGCTGAAATGTTTTTGCGACATGGCATTGTTATTTTAGTTCGAAGCAATTCGAGCAACGACAATTGCAGACGGTGTAATACTTACGTACACTTGACTGCTCGTAGTCTGGCAGTGCTAGTCCCCAGAGTTGGATTGTCTCGAGACACTGTTTCCGTCTCGAGACGTCTCGAGACAGGTTTTTTGATGTCTCGGTCTCATTCTCGGACCCCACTGTCTCGGTCTCGGTCTCGAGATCATTTCTTGACTTTTTGGAAACTGTCTCGAAGCGAATGTCTTGTTCTCTTCGTACAGTATTGCGCTATAAAAATTGTCTTGTGCCGAACGGATAACTAGTTAATCGGAAGTGCCAAACAGACAGGAAGTTTTAAAAAGCGGTGTTCCTGCTAGCCTATTAAGATTTAATTAAGAGTATTGAAAAACGCAGTCTTAAGTTTGCACTTTCAGTCCAAAATTTCCAAAAATATCTTAAAATGTCTCATAAAGAACCTGAACTAGTGAAATTTGCATTCATGCAGTTTGAAATCAATGAAAACCCAAATAAATGGCATGCCGTTTGTCGTTTTTGTAAAGCCAACATAAGCGAAACGCTTGGAACAACATCTAGTTTCTCAAGGTGAGTGATGTCACTTATGTCGCTAAATCGCTAATAGGCCCTATTTGGAATCATTTGTTTCAGAATGGCTGAAATATTTAATTTCTCTATAGTTTATACAATTCAGGTGATCGGCTGATTTCACTGACTTGACCCTGGTATTAGACTTCAAAAGTTGAGAAAAATTGTTTCGAGACTTGGGTCCAATGTGCATTTCACTCATTTTGAACTGTCTCGAACTTGGTGTTGTCTCAACTCGGTCTCGATCTCGGACCCACTGTCTCGGTCTCGGTCTCGGTCTCGGTTCACTGTCTTGGGTACAAGTCTGCTAGTCACAGGCTTGGACAAAGGAGGAGGGCGACGCTAATTCTCTTTGTTATCACACAGTGTCGTTAATCTGAAACTACTACTACTACACTTAACTATTGCAACGCTGATAACTGCCTTCACGTTGGCTTACTTACTTATTGTTTCATGTTGCATAAACTGGTGACGTCATCCATCTGGTTGCAGTTCACAGAAAGAGTAGAGGACGGAGAGAGGGGAATGATCACCCTTTATGAGGCTAAGTAACGTCATCGACCATTACAGTTTTTATAACGAATAATAATAATTATTATTATTCTTTAAAGAAGCGCCTGACAAATGCACTGCGCTGTACATGTACATGCTATGACGATCAAACAAATCCACAAGAACACAAATCACAGAAGACATAAATCAACAAAGTTGCAGCTATGCAAGGCGCAAGCTCATTGTACTTTTGCTGCCGCCTATAGGTAATGAAGGCATGAGCTAAACCCTGGGGGCCTTACGGGAATCGAACCGGGTCCGTGAAAACTTCAGGCAAGAGTGTTATCCATTATACTATCCCCCTCCCGTTCGCGAGAACTAGGCATAACAAAAGTCCGGCTTCTGCGATGGTGCCATTCCGGAACATTGTAATGCATGGCTCTCCTAACGACATCTATTAGAAGCGGTATCATTCATCCATGCTCCTTACGTGACTAGAGCTTTCATTCTCTTTAGATTACGGTGCAATCGTGAAATTTTTGCCTTTTTGTATCTTCGCGGTATTTCTTACATAAATAATTATTTAGGCGCAAACTCTTTATAAATCGCCTCCGTAGACTGTAGTTATATCAGACTAACGACGTGTCTCTGACATTTTATTAGAATACAGAATTTGTGACTGAGCCTGTTGCATTTTGCTTTTAGATTGTGAAAAGCAGTCTACAGTCTGCTTTTCCTGGTATTACACATATATCATCATCATCATCATCATCAGCAGCATCATCATCATTACCACCACCATCATCATCCACCACCATCACCATCATCAGTTCCTGACGCCAGCTATCTGGCGGGATGGGTACGAATAAATAATCTCCATTGTCCTAGGTCATTTTGTCAAGTTCATTACTCCCCTTTGTGTTAGTCCAAATGATGTAGGCCTAATGTTATGTCCTCACTTGTATTATCTATGCATAGTTTTGGCCTGCCTTTGCTTCTTTTCTTCGAATCTTGCATGTAGTGCATTGTGTGGGATTCGGTCAACTGGCATTCTCTCCACATGTCCAAACCATCGGAGTCTTCGTTGAACGACTTTGTCTAGCAGGACATCTAATGTGTAATGGTCTAATTATTGATGCATTACCATTAGCAACTCGAAAACTACAAAGCTATGCTATGCATGGATAAAATCTTCGTCCTTCGTGTGTGTGTGTGTGTATGTGTGTGTGCGTGTGTGTGTGCGTGTATGTATGTGCGTGTGCGAGTGTGTATGTTTGTTTGTGTGTGCGCTTGTGCATGTGCGTGTATGTGCGTGTGCGAGTGTGCATGTATGTTTGTTTGTGTGTGTGTGTGTGTGCGTGTGTGTGTGTGTGTGTTTGATGCTATTATTTGTATATGCAACATAGTGTATCTCTTAATAAATTTCTCGAGCGCATTTTTTCTCGTGTCTAGATCTGGAGCAGGTACACAGGCATGAAGTGCGCTCAGAAGTGGGCTTCAACTCAAAGGCAGCAATAGTTCCGTGTTCACAGTGCTTCTCTGATTGATCAAAGGGTCGGAGTTACTGACGCATCAAATACCTACCTGCCAAATACCTATATACATACGCACATACATACATAAGTACAATGCATAAATATATACACATATACATACATGCATATAATATTATGTACATGCATATATATATACATACATACATACATACACTGTCCATGAGCTTATTAGTAGCTCTTCCCTTTACAGCACGCCTTGCAGTGCGTTTAATCGTGCGGACATGATAGCCATAAAAAGGGTTATTAGGAGAGTTTCTCTGTTCGTGTTCGGGGTATACTCGCTGCTTCTAAAGCAGTTGCACCGGAGATTGCTGGCAATAATTTCTTTCCATGATTGGCAATTGCGGTGCTTTGAGTCTTATTCAAAATGCAAGCAAGGCCATTTTAATTGCAGGGCCAGTGCGGTTGATATCATTTCAAGTTCCTATAAGCTTATTACATTTGGTGCGGACTCGTAGACGGTGTGATAACTATTATATAGGCCCTCAGGGCCCGCAACTGCCTGAGGGTATACAATACGCCCTTAGGACCAGGGTCGTATTATCCATTAGGCACTGTGCCTAAGGCTTACGAACCTTTCAGGGGCGTCGGCAAGTCTGAAAATGAGATATTGAAAAACTAAGTTGCATTATAACTTAGTGGATATATCCAGGATATTAAATAATAAGCATTAAAAAAAGTAAACTGAGATTTAAACTAAAAAAACTGGATGTATTCGTGAATCACGATTAAACCTAATGTCAATAAATGTGAATGCGCAATTATGAGTTTAGCTTTAATGCAGTGCTGGCAGTTGGGGTCTACGAAAGCAAGAGTGCCTATAGGGCCTACGACAATCTTAAAATGGCCCTGCTTAGGGCCTGTAATTGCAGGTGAATATTAATTATTGGCCGTCGGAGCCCCCAACTGCAGGTAACACGGAAAAAATCTAGGAAAGAGTGGACCCTCTCAGCGCTTGAAAATGTACCAAAAATGTATCGTGTGGCGCGGTGGTGTAGGAGTATGTTCGGTGCCTTGCAGCCGGAGGGTTGCGGGTTCGAATCCACCTCAAGCCGCCGCGTAGGGACCCTGGGCAAGTCCTTCACTCGCAATTGCTCATGCGCTTCGGCGTGAAACCCGATTCAGTGTCCGCGCTGTTAGTCGGGAGCGCCTCTGAGCAGTAGTGTAGTCCTAAAATGAAGTGGATACATGAAGTAAGCAAAAAGTGCCATCTTGCAAGAATTTTGCATAGTGTGAGAAATTCGAAGTTTCGTCACTACCTACACGGACGTTAGATATATCAATCCACCACTACACCACTGCCTCTGAGTAGAAATCTTGAAGAAGGGGCGCTATAGCAAGTGCTCATACATACATACATACATACATACATACATACATACATACATACATACATACATACATACATACATACATACATACATACATACATACATACCTACATACATACATACATACATACATACAAAACGCCCCCAGAGAGCCCGTTTGTGTAGCCTGTGGGCACGAAATTCGAAGTTTCGTCATTACCTACAGAAGACGTTAGATATATCAATCCACACAGAAGAAGTTAATCACTCTAGTCTAGAGGGAGGGAGGGCCTGTAGCCTATAGGCCGGAGGTCTGTAATGTCGTGTTATTTACGTCGAAACACCAGAAGAATACTGTGGCGTTATATCAATGTCCACACTGTAAATCCTCAGAATGCCGGGCGCACCCGACAGCACATCTGACGAGTTCTATAAATTAATACAGGGTGTACAGAAATATTAACACGTGTGTTCAGCACGTGCGTTCAAGTTACGGACAACAGACTGTGGTATGCATGTAGGCTTACGTCAAAGACGCTGACACTGTATTTAGGCCTAAGGAAAAAATTCTCCATCATAGCTGAAAATGCAGAATTCCTTATGTAAATCATGTTAACAATGTTTCGAAATTAAGTCGGAAGACTGCCAAACAACGATAATGGCGCGATATAACGATCAAAATCGACATGTAGTGTGATTCTCCTTACAGATTTTATTTTAGTTACAGTTACAGTTAGTGGTTTTAGTTGTAGTTACAGTTATAGCTAGTATTATTTATTAGTTTTAGTTATAGTTTCTGGATTTTTATTTTAGTTACTACATAGTTACAATAAGGCTAAGCGAAATTGCCCACAGACAACTATAGCAGCTGTGCACATTAACACGCGTTACACAATTTAATTTGCTTAGAGCTTCGAAAACTTTTGAAGAATGGGTGCCCCCATTCATTCATGAATGGACTTAACCTAGATGGTAAAAATACATCAATTCTGATGATAGGGGTAGCCATTCCAGAGTGAACTGCCACCCTGTTTCGAATCATTGCTTTCACTTTGAAAAATAAAGAACAAATCAACCCTACGATAATTGTATAAGCTGTATCAACACTCAATCTCTTAAATTATCTATTATTTTCTCAGTCTCGTAATATGAAATATTGCATCAGCAGCACGACTATTTGAAGCAGTTTCATTAAATACATGACACAGAGAAATATTTTATAATGACACATGGACAGACGTTGTAACGCCCGCAAAATTCACCAAGCACATTGAAACCACAGCCATTGGCACAGTTGATTCTGTTAACCTTACTGCACACTAATATATCTAACCAGTTTTAATTGTCTTCGCCGAGTTACCTTCTATCAATCCCTACTGCATGGTGTGATAGGAGTCTAGACCCGTGAAAGAGGTGTACCCTGCAGCAGCGCAGACCTTTTTGTATGTAGTCTAGGTGGATGGTTATAGGCCTACTTGAGATAACTTAGTAGATTATTCGTGTTTTTACCCGCTATCTGCCGGCCACATAACTTCCCCTCATTAACATCAACACCGCTGATAATACAAAACTTTTATTTGTGACTGATTCGTACTTGAAATGACTATAGACAGCATTCCTATTGTTTGCGGCCGCTCAAGATCTTTAGAGACAAATTGACAACAAGATTACTATAATATAGCGCAAATTCGTAAAATTAGTAGTCATATTATGAATTGAATTTGCGCTAGTCAACTTGGGTCGCAATTGCCATAGAAACGTTCACAAAAATAACTAAATTTAATCAAATGCGCCACGACTACTGGGCTAATTAACAAGTCCAAAATCCGGGGCGAACAAAGGTCATTAGTTTTAGTGCATTTTTCTCATGTTTGTCGTCGTCAATATTATTTTGTTTCTTACTAACGAAAATAAAGATGAATTTTCGTTAGTGTTATTTTCGTGATAGTTATAGTTATAGTTAATGATATTTTTAGTTACAGTTACAGTTATCGTTAACGAAATCATTTTATTTTCGTTAACGAACATTTTGGTTACCGTTATCGTTAATGAGAATCATACTGTCGACTTGTAACACTAATATAATTGGTATACGCCTTAACTCTTCGACAGTAGGCATATACCAATGGAATCTTCTATATAGCTACATTGTATTTCTTCATGTACGTATGTACGTAGTCCTGCAAACTGGCGGCTGAATAAGGTTCACGGTAAAAGATTTTGGAAAGGAATTATACTGTGTTTGGGTCGGCAAAACCTAGAAATTTCGACGATTTGCAGTTACAGTCTGTGTTGCCCGTTTAGTTTTTGTTCAACCAGAAACGTCCGAAAAGCAATTCTCGTCTATATTTGCTGTAACGCAACGTTGGGTTTTGTAAGGTAACGTATTCTGATGTGAAGTGCTGTTTTCGCCTATGCAGTGGCGCTCAAGAAATAAATATATGTTATGTTCTGTCCTCTGTGGTCCCGTATCGGGCGCCCAGGGTTGTCGCTCCCTTCGCTCCTCTGGGAGGGGGTGCTCATAGTCCCGTTTGCCCGCACAGCTGGCATGCAAAATCGTGCTTTCTCAATGGCCCTCGGACTTGCGCTTACTTCCTTCGCTCTCTGACACGTTCTATACTAACCTAAAAACTGTTCTTTTTCGCCGTGCTGGAGATGGGAGCACCTCTGAGCATAGTTCCCTTGAAGAGGTGCTATATAAATCTAATGAATGAATGAATGATTGAGTTAAATGCGATAATGAAAGAGAACAGAATGGTGATTGATTTAATGATTTACTGATTGACTGATTGATTGACTGCTTGGCTAAGCTGTGCCGGTTCGCTCTGAGAGGAACACGTAGTTGCAACATTTTAACGCACTGACTGACTTATTGATTGATTAAGAGAGCTAGAGAGCGATTGAGCGACTGAGGGATTCATTAATCAGTCTGTCGATTCATGATGCCCACCAATAAACATACATATATATATATATATATATATATACTATATATATACTATATATATATAAATGAATATATATATATATATATATATATTACAGAGGGCATCGAGTACACAACTATTCTTACCGAGTATGAGAGTGAGGACATCAGAGATGGCCAGACTGAACAGGTAGAAGTTGGTGGCCGTGTGCAGGTAGTTGTTCTTGATGATGACAATGCAGGTGGAAACGTTCCCGGTGACCCCGGTCAGAAGGATGAGACAATAGACGATCGTCAGAACAATGGACTCGACGAAACTGCGATGCCTGTGGCCGAGGTGCTCTCTCAGGTAACTGAAGACATCAAAGGTGACGTTTGCATCGGTGCAGTTCATGACCCCGATGACATCATCCACACCAGCTCCCTCCCCATCTCCAATCCCCGCCGCACCTTGCCTTTCGCCAAATGTCTCGAAGAATGCCTCGTCTAGGGAGTCATTATATAGCGCCGCCATCTTAGTTTCTATCATCACAAGAACTAACAGAAGATGGAGGTAGACTAGTTCTTTATGTCGCGAGATATAGTAGATAATACGATAAAAATTGCGTTCAAAGTCATAGCACTGCAATTAAAGATTTAAGGTTTAATCTGAAAGCGTAACTTTAGGAATTGTAATAATTAAGCTTTGCGAATGTAGTAGCAACTCGTCTCTCACGAACTACAGTGGATTTTCAACTGTCACACTGTAGTAGCAGATCAAATTTCACACGCTGTAGTAGCGGATTAGCTATCACACACTGTTGTAGCAGATTAGCTGTCACACACTGTAGTATCGGATCAACTGTCACACTGTTGTATCGGATCAACTGTCACACTGTAGTAGCAGATCAACTGTCACACACTGTAGTATCAGATCAACTGTCACACTGTAGTAGTAGATCAAATGTCACACGATTTAGTAGCAGTTTAGCTGTCACACGCTGTAGTAGCAGATTAGCTGTAACAGACTGTCGTATCAGATCAACTGTTACACTGTAGTATCAGATCAACTGTCACGCTTTAGTAGCAGATCAACTGTTACACTGTAGTAGCAAATTAACTGTCACGCTACATTAACAATTCATCTGTCACGCGAAAGTCGAAGAATTGTAACGTTGAGAAAATCTACTTAGGTCTGCGTCGCACGATTCTACCGACTTCAAGTGGAACGCCGTTAACAAAAGCCGGCGGCACATCAAAGCGTCAGACAAACAATTGTAGTTTTCTACCTGCGATTGAGTCACGACACCACAAGTGGCCGGGGAAAAAAATCAAATTCGCCCTACGGAAAAAGGTCAGAGACCGCTTCATCGTGTTCTTGGCACAGCCCTGTCTGTCCGCTCCGAGAGCAGCAACTTAGTAACAACTTATTTAGCGCTCTGATTTAGTTAATGACGTAAACTAGTCGGTCGGCGTCTCGATGACACTTACGGAACGGTCTTGCTAATGGTCCCCGAGATCCGTCTGCGAGTGAGTGAGTGAGTGCCCTCTGGCGATGGGATGTAGCGCGTTCGATAGATGGCGAAGCGAATCGTTTCGGCCGCATGGTGTCTCCACGAACACCAGGCGATGGATGGATGCATGGGGGTCGTTAGCGTTGCTCTAGATACAGCAGCAGGAGCAGAAGAAGAGGCGATCAACAGGAAACGACAGAGATGCAGGGATGCGGAGGATGTAGTTGACAGTAAGACCAGTAACACGGACAGACATACAGACAGACAGACAAACAGGCGAACAGATTATAGAAGTCTATAGAAGACAGATACATGTATGTGTGTGTGCATGTATGTAATGTAGTATGTATGTCAGTATGCACACAGTATGTATGTATGTATGTATGTATGTATGTATGTATGTATGTATGTATGTATGTATGTATGTATGTATGTCTGTATGTATGTATGTATGTATGTATGTATGTATGTATGTATGTAGTATGTATGTATGTATGTATGTATGTATGTATGTATGTATGTGCGTGTATGTCTGTATGCATGCATGTGTGTATGTTTGTTTGTTTGTATGTATGTATATATCTAAAATTATCTATGTATGCATTTGTGTGTATGTGTATGTATGTGTTTGTATATTTGTATCCATGTGTGTGTGTGTCTGTCTGTGCGGATGTAGTTGAAAGTAAGACCATTGTTCAGCGTTTAATTGTAATTGGAGTTAGAAATTTATATAGCGGCAATTCATAACAATCAGAGTCACTGCTATCTTAATGTGTTAAATGTCTAATGTTAAACGGATAAATAATGTCAAATGTCGTGACTGATGTTAAACGTCTGTCTGAAAGGCTCTCTCTCTCTCTCTCTCTCTCTCTCTCTCTCTCTCTCTCTCTCTCTCTCTCTCTCTCTCTCTCTCTCTCTCTCTCTCTCTCTCTCTCTCTCTCTCTCTCTCTCTCTCTCTCTCTCTCTCTCTCTCTCTCTCTCTCTCTCTATCTCTCTCTCTTTTTTTCTCTCTCTCTCTCTCTGTCTGTCTGTCTCTGTCTCTCTGTCTCTGTCTCTGTCTCTCTCTGTCTCTCTCTCTCTCTCTGTCTCCCTCTCTCTCTTTCTCTGTCTGTCTGTCTCTGTCTGTCTTTCTCTGTCTCTCTGTCTCTGTCTCTCTGTCTCTGTCTGTCTGTCTGTCTCTCTCTCTCTCTCTCTCTCTTCCGTCAGGTGTGTGCCAATGATGACGCTTTTGCAAGATGGCCCCATTTCTTTCTGTCTCTGACGGTATCCAGGGATTCCAGGGCCATTCTCATATCCATGTCTTTTCCAGCAATATCTTGTCTCACGTATTCCACCCATGTCTTTGTTTGTCTTCATCGACTCCGTGTTCCCTCCACGTAACAATACAATGCCCTTGCTGGTGATCTCTCTCTCTATCTCTCTCTCTTTTTTTCTCTCTCTCTTTCTCTGTCTGTCTGTCTCTGTCTCTCTGTCTCTGTCTCTGTCTCTCTCTGTCTCTCTCTCTCTCTCTCTCTCTCTCTTTCTCCCTCTCTCTCTTTCTCTGTCTGTCTGTCTCTGTCTGTCTTTCTCTGTCTCTCTGTCTGTCTGTCTGTCTGTCTGTCTCTCTCTCTCTCTCTCTCTCTTCCGTCAGGTGTGTGCCAATGATGACGCTTTTGCAAGATGGCCCCATTTCTTTCTGTCTCTGACGGTATCCAGGGATTCCAGGGCCATTCTCATATCCATGTCTTTTCCAGCAATATCTTGTCTCACGTATTCCATCCATGTCTTTGTTTGTCTTCATCGACTCCGTGTTCCCTCCACGTAACAATACAATGCCGTTGCTGGTGATCTCTTACCATCCATTCTTACTACATGCCCGAACGATGCCAGTCTTCTATTTGTTACCTTGTCTACCAGTGTTTCCCTCTGCCCCAACTCCTTCCGGATTACCTCATTACGAATCCTGTCTCGTCTGGTCCTCCTCGCTATTCTTCTTTATCCAGCTCATTTCCGCCACTAGAATCCTCCTTTCGTCCTTCTTCCGTAGGCACCAACACTCGGATCTATTCATCAGTACTGGAGTGTCAAATGCCCTGTACAGTTTAATTTTTGTTCTAGTTAATATGCCGCTCGTCTTCCACTTCCTACTCAAGCTGTCAAACGTCGCCGATGCCAGGTCATTGCCGCCATTCCTACTTTTTATGTCCTTTGTACATTGTCTATCTTCTGTTATTAATCCTCCCAGGTACACAAAGTCTGCGACTTGCTCCATTTCCTCTCAGGCCGTTTCAAGGTCGTCGTAGGCCCTAGGCCCTAGGCACTCTTGCGTTCGTAGGCCCCCAACTGCCAGCTCTGCATTAAAGCCAAACGCATAATTACGCATTCACGTTATTTATTGAGAGTATGTTTAATCATTATTCACGAACACACCCAGTTTTGATTTTAAATCTCAATTTGCTTTTTGTAATCATTATTGATTATTTAATATTCTGGATATATCCACTAAGGTCTAATTCAACTTATTTTTTCAATATCTCATTTTCAGACCTGTGTAGGCCTCTGAAAGGTTTGTAGGCCCTAGGCACATCCAATCTCACCTTCAGCTCTTTCTGGTGTTTTCCGATGGTTATTGTCTTGTTTTTTTATATTTATTTGAGTCCAAACCTTCTGCCCTGTTATGTACACTGTCTGTCAGTTCCATCAGCTGGCAGTTGTCAAATGCCATTGGATGTCTTAGTTTAGGAATAAATTAAAAATTATCGATTTTTTAAAAAATCATGTGCCAATTTTAAATGGATAATTGAAAAGTAATTGGTAATTGATTTACAATCAAAATGTAATTGTAATTCAATTACTTTCACAATCAAGTAATTGTAATTTTAATTCAATTACATTTACAAGCATGTAATTGCAATTATAATTGAATTACATTTGCAATGTAATTGATAAACACTGATGACCACACCACCGCCCAGGGGTTCCTCATTGTTGGTAGACAACAACAGTTACTGTCCAGCTATCCCTCGAATAGCCGTCTGCACGTATAACAGGTAGCCTATTCGTTTCTTGGCAGTCAATAAATAGAAGCGCCACCAGTGATTAACGGTCGAGGTCACTCTAAAAACCCGGGTGGTTTCTCCAAAACGAAGATTTTCCGGCTGTAGAACGAAACTCGACTGCACATCAGGAAGCCCATCCATCCCTCTGCGTGCAATGTCGTGTAATACAAAATTCGCAGCAGAACGAAGAGTAATTCCGACACGCAAACTTAACAAGA
>JACEVL010000478.1:357209-469709 GCA_020284085.1 Aporrectodea caliginosa
CATAATGAGGCCGTTTTTTAAAGCTGAACTAATTCGGGGTCCATGTACTCGATCGTGTTATAGCAGAATCCGTGTTAGAATGAAACGTATTGCAACTTATATATGGAAGGTGAGGGTGTCTATATATATACAGGGTGGGCCAATAGGAATGCAACTACTTTGAATGGATATAACTTTAACAATTGTTATCCGAACATCGTGCCCAATATACTAAATTGAAGGTAATCATCCACTCTACAACTATGTCAAATCTTGCACTGATAATACGGCACCGTTGTTATAACATTTCGGTACGGCGCACACCTCTCAAATTTGAACATAAATATTGAACATCATGGCGCCGCTCACGGAAGAGGATAGAATTTTAATCGCAGAAAAAGGATACAATGCACATCAGATGATGATAGAATTCCCTTCTAGAAAATGGAATAAATATGCTCTACATCGATTGATTAAACAAATTGATGCTACGGGAACGTCTAACAGCCGCAACTGTGGTCGCAAACGTTCTGCGCGCACAGCAGCGAACACTGCACAAGTCCAACAGTTAATTTGCAGTCAAGAAACATTCTTTGTTACTCCAAAGGCTAAGGTGAACAGTGTTTATTACTTCGATGAAGTACTCGCAAGAGGACTGCTACGTGATATTCGCCAACTGTCTGGAGTTGATGGTTACATCTTTCAGCAAGATGGAGCGCCGGCGCATCGTTCACGTCATACGGTTGCCTATCTGAACGCTAACGTACCTGAGTTAATTGAACCGGAGAACTGGCCACCGAACAGTCCGGATTTAAACCCGGTTGACTATTCGATCTGGGGTTATCTTCAGCAACTGGTCTATCGTGAACCGATACGTGACGTTGAACATTTGAAAGAAGTGATTCTTTGCTGCTGGGCTGAGATAGCCCAAGCACTGGTGAACTCAGCCATCGATCGATCAGTGGTCATCTCGTGTTGATGCAGTCATTAAAGCACGTGGTGGACATAATTTTATTGAGTATTTGTTTGACTGATGGTAAATTCACTCGAGATATTAATAATTATTGTTAGTACTAAGTGATTGTTTAGAATTGACATCTTAAGTTTATGACTTTTGTTTTTTCTTGCAGTTTTATGGCACGAAAATGGCACATCGAATATTAATAGCATTATCTCAAAACGTCGTAATAATATCTCGTAGATATTTTGGAGAATGATAAAATGGATAATTATCTTCAATCTGATATATTGGACAAGACGTTCAGATAAAAATTGTTCAAGTTGTGAGGCGTCAAAGTTGTTGCATTCCTATTGGCCCACCCTGTATATATATATATATATATATATATATACACCATCGAACCAATATACGTCGATGATACACACACACACACACACACACACACACACACACACACACACACACACACACACACACACACACACACACACACACACTGTACATGTCATAGAAGAAGAAAAACAGTCCCTTAAGCTAGCCCTGAGGCAGCCATGGGTATGAAGTGTTAGCGACTTCATTTTCTCAGCCTCGGCATATGAGAGCGGGTGGCCAGTCCTCTCCCTCGCCGTCTCACCTTCCCACCGACAGTGTACGGTCATTGTACTCATTATAGCTGAGTTGGCTAGGAAGCGCAAGTGGAGTAGAAATCTCGAACCAAATTTTCTGCCCTGGCGGGGATTTGAACCCCCGACCACTCGACTGACAGTCCAGCGTGCTAACCACTACACTATCGAGCAACCGTACATGTTATAGACCAGAGTATAATAGGCTACAGTTGCACTTGGGCCTTTATAAGGAAGCCATGCACATGTTGGCATGGAGACCATCGACCAATAAAAGCCCCAATCAGCTCCCCTCTTACCCTCCACTTCATATCACATCCTCCTCTTCCTTCTCGTCCCCATCATTCCTCCTCTCGCCATCCTCTTCCTCGTTCTATTCTGCCGCCTCCTGATCCTAATCCGTCTCCTCCCTTCTTCCTCCACTCTATCTGCTTTCTCTATCGGCTACTCTTCTTCTTTACCTACTTCTCGTGCTCCCTCTCCTCCTCCTCCTCTGCATGCCTCCTCCTCCTCTTCCTCCTCCTCCTCCTTCTCCTCCTCCTTCTCCTCCACCTCCTCCTCCTCCTTTTTCTTCTCCTCCTCCTCCTCCTCCTCCTTCTCCTCTGCATGCCTCCTCTCGTCAACCGCCTCATCGCATCGTAATCGTAAACTGCAAACTTCTATAGCGCCAATTGAAAGCCAAGAGCAAGGCAACAGCTTATTCGAAGAATAGTCCGCAGGATGTCCGAGTCCAGGCATCTCATCCGATCAATTCATTGAAAAATAATGAGCAGGGTCGCGATATAAAAAAAAACCATGCATTTACATTTATACCTCCCCTCCTCCCCCTCTTACTCCTCCTCCTCACCTCTCTGTCTTTATCCTCATTTCTATCTTTTCCTCCTCCTCCTCCCTCCTCCTCGTGCTCCTCCTCTCTTCCCCTCCTCTTCACTTCCCTATCGTCTTCCTCCTCTAGCCCTCCCTGACTTCCTCCTCTTTCTCTTCACTTCCCTGTCTTCCTCCTCCTCCTCTTACTACCCTACTCCCTCTCCTCCTCTCCCCTCCTCTTCCTCCTCTTCCTCTTCACTTCCCTGTCTTCTTCCTCCCTCCTCTCCCTCCTCCTACTCCTCCTCCTCTCCTCCTCCTGCCCTCCGTGACTTCCTCCTCTTCCTCTTCACTTCCCTGTCTTCCTCTTCCTCCTCCTCTCCTCCTCCTCCTCCTCCTCCCCTCCTCCTCCTGACTTCCTCCTCTTCCTCTTCACTTCTGTCCCTGTCTTCCTCCTCCTCCTCCTCTCCTGACTCCTCCCTCCTCTCTCCTTCTCTCCCTTTCCTGACTTCCTCCTCCTCCTCCTCCTCCTTCTTCCTCCTCCTGCTCCATAGTCAAAAGGCTGACGACCGTGGCCATTAGAAGAACATGTCTTTCGAGCCCCTTGCCTCGTCTCTATTTGCATTGAGAAGCAGTTCAAGAAACGCGTCCGTTTCCACACATCCGGGTCTCGGTCGACGGCAAAACAAAAGATCTTAACAGCTGCTGGCCAATGTATCCCGCGCCATCTGTGGCCGAATGTTGCCATCTACTTCGATTTAACGATGCCTCTTAATGACTGGCTAAAGCAGAGACTATTGTGTCGGGTCTAGGACATTTCTCCCCCGGCCATTTACCCCCCGGATATTACCCCCGAAGTTGGACTGATGAAAATAATTCTTTACTTTAATAGAAGTTGGATTGATGAGAGAAAATATTTTCCTTAAATAGAAGCTGGATTGATGAAACAAATTCTATGCTCACGAAGAAGCTGGATTTATGAAGGAAATTCTTTGCTTAAATAGAAATTGGATTGATGAAAGAAGGTCATTGCTTCAATAGAAGTTGGATTAATGACAGTTATCATGGACAGTGGTAGAGTTACTTTATTGTTTAGGGGGGGAAGTTAGATTAATGGGACACGTTAGCCGACTGGTTAGAGCGGTTGACCTGTAACGCGGAGAGTACGGGTTCGATCCTCGTCCGGTTCGGTTACTGTGTAGGGACCGTGGGCAAGTCCTTCGCGTACAATTATTGCTCTGCAATATAATTGCGTCTGCGCCGCCGAGGCGTGTGCACTCATGAGCTTTGGGCCACCTTTGGAAGAAGGAGATATCAAAATGGAGTTGTATAGCCTACTGTATATGACAGGTTTTCTATGGCAGGGCAGCTCATTCTGCCTGTGTGTGGTTCTTCTGGTTTAAAACTTTAAACTCCCATCTAAAAATGCACATTATTCATCCAACGAACTTTGCTCCAAGCCCATACCTCTTGAATCCTTTGACCCCAAATTAAAACCCTGGCAGCAGTTCCGTGCACATACTAATATGCCAAAATAATTTCTATCGACGACAACGGCCTTTATTGTCATAAGCTGTCGTTAAACTCTGGATCCATCCACATTGACGAAGTAGTTGTAGGCCACAGTGCATGTGTCCGGATACTAGACAGTGTGTTCCTATGAGCATTTTGGCCACATTACCACCTGCTGCTAAAGATTTTTATTTTACGATTGTATGCACGGTTTAGGTTTCCCGGAACTTGGTGCTATATAAATTAAACGTTAGCCTAAACGTGTAGTTTAGCGTCGTAAATTATTTTTATTGCACAGATGTCAGCGTTAGTCGAATAGATTGACGTAAACAATTCTTGGTAAATAGAAGTCGGTTTGCAGAAAATTATTTTTGTTTAAATAGAAGTGGGTCTGATGAAAAGAATCCTGCTTAAACAGAGGCTGGATTGATGAAAAACAATTCTTAATTAAAGAGAAATTATATGACTATTGCTAAAAATAATTAGGCACTACTGCTTAAATAGAAATTGGATTGATGAAACTAATTCTTGCTAAATAGACACTCGATTGATGAAAAGGATTCATGCCAAAGTAGAAGTTGGATTGATGAAAAATAATGCTACGATGGGTGAATAATTTACGACGCTAAACTACACGTTTACCAATTAAACCACGTCATTGCATAACTGAATGAATGATACCCTGTGATGATACATAGCAAGATACTTGACTGGTAATATAACGACTTTAACGTACATCCGAAAAGCACTGCAAAACTATTTCATTATTTTAACCTTTAGGCCTACCTACCCAGAAAGTGCAGGATTTATTGGGGTCATTCTTCCGAGTGCAGATTCCAACTACTCAAAGGCTTTGCTTCAGCCATTATGGCGATTGCGCGCGAGTTACGGACGGTTTAGCTGAAGATTCTACGTGGTGTCACGGGGAGGCGCACCGCGAAAGTATTAATGAATGAACGAGACAGTCGGCTGTCATGACCCATTTGGGTCCAGAATCACAGTTCTATGGTCTACCTTAACTGGGCATATAACTTGCCCGTATTTCGGTATTACCAGTCCCATACCTGGATACCGCAGAGGCGAAGCTAATCATCTTTGATATGAAACAGAGTCGTTAAACAGGCACTACCCTGGTCTAGATTATGGAGCACCTTCCCTTCTTCCTTTGAGCACTGTAGTGATTGCAACAGAATCTACATCCCATCCAGTTGAAGTAGGAATGGGCCTTGATATTGGAAGAGGACTTTACATAACAGCACCATGTCCACTACTACCATGACCAAGGTCCAACATCCATGACCACCACTTCCACAATCATTACTATAGCCAACCAACCAGCAAGCTACCTGAAATTTCAATACGGGGCTTTGCGTTTCTATTTTACACTTTAATTTATCTTATCTTAGACAAAAAGACCTACTTTCTAATTGTTTTATCAATGCAATGTTTATCAAACAAATTTTCAATGATTAGAAATATGTCTATCAAATGATTTCACGTTTCCATGACTTTCCATGACCAAGCTATTTTCAAATTATATGACTTTTTTTTTAAAAACCTGTTTTCCAGGCCTTATATTTGTTAAAGTCTAATTCCATGACTTTCTAGGTCCATTGCAACCCTGTAGATTTAAACAGAACAGATATATGCACTACATAAATATCCAGAAGCACAAGTTTGCAATATTTAAATACTACATGTATCTCCGAATGTGACTTCAGTTTTTAAAAAATTAGACAATTACAGGTTCACCTGATCTTTTTTATTTCTTTCTAACAAATCCACCACGAAAGAATATAATTATCACGACTACACCTCACAAGCAACACACCTGGTTATTTTTAAAATGACAGTTTAATAACAGTCGGTCAATTATCGAAACCACACTGGCATGTCTAGTTGACTCCACTGTTTTCTTCGGATCTTTTCGTCTGCCAGGGCGGACTTCTTGTAGTCTTTGACCGACTTCTCTTCCTCCGTCTGCTTGTCTTTGAACAGCTCCGGAAACTTGATCGTGTCTTTGGCCGACTTAGGAAAAAACCAAATCAATTATAGACTGGCGCTGCCGTCAGAATCCATTACCTAAAGACTCTTCGTGTGCAACAACACACATATATACACAAACAAGCCACCTAATAGCATTGTGCGGTATGCAAACACATATACACACCCACTCATCCACCCTTCCTTCACACACACACACACACACACACACAAACACACACAAACAGCCTACTCCTAAATGCTCTCACTCATGCATGCAAGCACACACATATACAAAAGCAACTTCTAATGTGTGGAAATACACACACATACACACACACACGCACACCCCCACACACACACACACACTCGCCCCACACACACACACCCACAATCCTCCCCCACAAACAGAGAAGCAACCTCATATGCATGGATGCATCCAGAGTTCCAGACACACGCATGGACGACACCCCCAGAGCAGGGATGGCGAACCATTTTTAAGGTGCGAGCCAAAATGCCGCTAAAACATCTTTAAAAAAATACTCTCGCGTGTCCTCGGAATTTTGCAGTATATATATTTTTTTGTCATGCACGCTTTGATTGACAAAGCATAAAAAACGAATTAAAAGACATTATGGTTTTAAAATGGTGTTACAACAAAGTCCTTCATAAAAGCAAATGTGGATTCCTACATTGATTTTGTATTTCTAAGTTTTAAATTTTGGGGTACGCTCCAAATTCCACATGCCAAAAAATTTGAGTGTGTGCCACTTTGAGCACTCATGCCATAGGTTCGCCATCTCTGCTCTAGAGATATGCAACATAATCTACATTAGTGCCTCCAAGAGATATTTGTTCAATGTTTTATTCTGTATGTTTCTATGTATGTATGTATGAATCCATATGTGTATGTAAGCATGTACAATACGTATGTACAGTATGCATGTATGTACGTATAGAAGCAAGTATGTATGCATGTACAGTATGTTACGTATGTATGTACAGAATGTATGTATGCATCTATGTATGGATGTATGTATGTGTTGTTTGTAAGTAGGCCCCCTATAACATACATTTTATGCATGTATTGTGTGCATACAACCTACAACTGGTCATACACATAGTGAATAGAGCTCAAGAGATCTTCTGAAAAAATGGAATGGATCAGTTTCGATGCACGGATGCAAATTGCGCAATGCTTCGACTCACCATTTGGACGTAGGCAACTCTTTTGTCCGCTTCTGGTTGAATGGTAAAACCAAATTGCGGATCTTTTCGTTCTTTCCCTGAGTTTTTAAGGAGGCACAAAAATTACAAATTTAGTCAATTACGATGGCTTATAATTTTATTATTATAATACTGCTTGCACTTAAGGTCTGCCTGTCAAGCCAAGACCAGCAGTTGTATTACAAAGTGAATGCAAACCAATTCTATTGTCAGTTTTGACATTCACCCAATTTCGAGAGTTTATATAGCGCCTCTTCAAGAAACCTACTCATAGACGCTACCACCCGATCCAGGGCTAAAGAACTGAGATTTTAGCAACTTAAAATGATAATTCATTAAATTTAACTCTATGACAGCTACTTGCTCTTGATGAATTTGACCATAGTGGGGCGCGGTGGTGTAGGGGTATGTTCGGTGCCTTGCAGCCGGAGGGTTGCGGGTTCGAGTCCACCTCAAGCCGCCATGTAGGGGCCCTGGGCAAGTCCTTCACTCGCAATTGCTCATGCGCTTCGGCGTGAAACTCCTGATTCAGTGTCCGTGCTGTAGTCGGGAAGGAGCGCTATAACAAGTGCTCATACATACATACATAATCGGTTCATATGACAAACCTTTAAACAAAACTTAAGCAAACACGATATTCTAGGATCAGCGTACTGTTCATGCTTGTGTCATCAAAGGTCTTGTTAAAATTAGGTGCTTGGCTGCTAAGATGAATTTTGCAGGAAGGTTTAAGAGAATTGGAAAAGCTCTGGTTTTCTGTAAGTACTTTAGCTAATTGCCTGGCTACTTGCTACTACCTCAGTCCCTAAGTAAATATGTTACCTACTTAGACAAGTTAGGTTTTTCAATGCACGAATAGCATGCAACTTACAAATAGACCTATATCAATCTTCTACTTTAAGCACTGCACCGGGTCATCGAGTCAAACACTTCCATTTAAAATTGTCCCATCCTCTACCCAACCATATTTTTTCCAAAACTGGTTTTAACATTACATCCTATTCATAGGATCTCGTTCGATCAGTTAATTGAAAGCGAGCAGGTTCGAGCCATACGGTCGCTACAGAAAAATGTGTAGATAACAGTTTACATAGGCGTCATTCATTTAGCATGTACGCATGGCGAGGGTTAATCCAAATGCATATGCTTGCTTATGGGGGGTCTACTGATAATGCACATACACATGAAATGGTGGGAAAGGCCTCAATAATAATTTCTCTTATTGGCCTTAATCCTTGATTGTTTCTGTCTTGATTAAAAAAATAGACCGTTCTATATGATTCAGAGGGTGCTTTAAGCATACATATGCAGGTAGTGGGTGTAAACAAGTACACATGCACACAGGGAGGGAGTCAATTTTTCCGGACTTTTGTGTACGTACTAAATGGATGGCCCCACATTTTAAAATAAAAGTAAATGGAGGTGACACATAAGATAAGAAATCGATTTATTCATGGAAGCACAACATCTGCCACAAAACTGACCTCTGACGAGGTTGCTGTTGACGGAAACAACCGAGACACCGTAGATCTTTTCGAGGTATTGCTTCACGTCGACCTTTGTCATTCTAGAAGAGAAGAAAAAATTCCAACTGACTGAATCAATAGCTCACATTTCTATCACAACTAAACTTACATCTTTTAATGAAACATTAGTACATTTGCCAGGAATTTAGAACTTTATAATACTTGCAGTTTACAGATCTGAATATAACAATAGAAGATGAAGAGCAGTCACTTGAACTATACCTAGAGGCAGCCTTTGGTATGAAGTGTTAGCGAATTCATTATCTTAGCCTTGGCATACAAGGGTGGGTGGCCAGTCCTCTCCCTCTCCATCTCATCTTTCCACCGAGAGTGTACGGTCAGTGTACTCAACACAGCTGAGTTGGCTAGGGGGCAGTGATGTAGGACTCGAGTCCGGTCAAGGACTCGAGTCCGACTCGAGACCGATTTTTTGTGGACTCGGACTCGGACTTGGACTCGGATGGTCATGACTCGGACTTGGACTCGGACTCGAAGGCCCTGGACTCGAATTTGACTCGCTGACTCGGTTTCCGAGTCACAATTTTGTCTTGCGATAAAATATAACTTCTAGGCCTTGCTTACTTACACTTTCAAAATGGGTGTTCTAAACTAAAGAGCGCATTAGATATCAAGGAGCTTTGAACGGGCATCGGGTGATCATACCCCACCCAGCCAGGGACGATATTCTCCGGCGCCTCCAGCCACATCGGAGTTAATGGGTGCAACAGACGGGCCCAATGCATAGTTTTCCGTGTGTGGTCTTTTCAGAGTTTTCAGTTAATCTGGAGACCCCATTCGAGTGTATAATACAGATCTCAGGATTATAAGTAGCCTAACTTTTAGATAGATCTAAATAATATTGATAAATAAAGCTGTCGTTTTTAAGTCACCAGCTGCAAAGTTTGACGGTAAGTACAAGTTCACACTATACTCTCACTTCTGAGACTGCATATCACATTTATAAACAAATTAAGCAATTTGCCATAGCCTAAACACCACGGTGTGTGCATCAGTAAAAGTTATAAACAGTATTATAGATGGCTAAATTCCTGTACAATGACCCAAGAACGTTTGACTGGTCTTGCCATACTTGCAATCGAGCAAGACATTGCTTCGTCTTTGTCCTATGATGATATCATATCAGATTTTGCGGAGAAGAAATCGCGCAAAATTAGTTTCTGTTGAATCAGTCATAATAAAAAATGACTTAGGCCTACTGCAAGTCTGAACTGTACAATATTTAGATATAGATACGAATAAGGTATTAGAAATATTTAGGTCAATAATAAGTAGTAGTCTTCTGCATTTTTTTCGTTTCACTCACTGTTTTTGCAATTAAATGGAAAAAATGAATAAAGTCTTAAGTCACCGTTGATTAATATTACCTTAGGAAACCCATAAAATTCAGTACAATGTATACTGGCTTTGTAAACCTAATTCTAATATCATATTAATTTTGGCCATAATACTCAATAAAGCTATTTAAACTAAGTCAGGCCAGGGCATTCTTCTTTCTCAGGCAACGTTTATAACGTGTCCCAATCCCAATGGGTGGGGCCCACAAAATAAAACCTGCGTAGGGCCCCAGATATCCTTGGGACGGCCCTGGTTTCAACCATCCGAAAACCGGTGTTAAGCAGCATAAGGCAACTTGCAGTCATTGCTGTACGACTCCAACTATAGGCTAGTTGAAAAGTTGACACAACGTCAAACTTTACAAGACAATCTACACCGAATGCACACAATATAGTGAGTTGTACTTTTTACTGTTATGGTGCAGATGACAAATTATCAATGCCGTTGATTAAGCATTGGTAAACTCCATTAATCCTTTTAGTATAAATTGTGCTGCTACTTTTCTATGCCATTTATATTGCGTGTTTCAGTGTATTTTGGTTTTGAAGGACTTGGACTCGGACTTGGACTCGATCTCTTGTGACTCGGACTCGAGCAGCTCTGGACTCGGACTCGACTCGGACTCGGCTTAGGTGGACTCGGACTCGACTCGGACTCGGCTTAGGTGGACTCGACTACATCACTGCTAGGGGCTCACACGGAGCAGAAATTTCTAACCAAATTTCTGCCCTGGCGAGGCTTTGAACCCCAACTTTGATAGCTAACCACAAATACAAAACTAAATCTTAAATGGTGCATTTTTAGCATACACACTGTCGTAATTTTGATAGCGGAGTGAGGATTTAGTATTGACAAGCTGGACCGTGATGCCTTTCGTGAGGCCTTACTGGACATCCCGGCCATTGCAGACCCGGCCTCCGTCACTGACGTCTCGACCTCTGACCTATTTGCCATCTACGAATCATCCATGACTGACATCGTCAATACCTTACTTCCGGCCCGCACAGTGAAGATGCGTCGCTCGGTTTTATCACCTTGGTTTGACGCTGAATGTCGTTCCTACAGGCGACACGCTCGTCGTCTGGAGAGGCGCTATAGGCAAACAAAGTCGACTGATGACCGTGTGGCCTGGGTGAGGTACGTCCGGGAGATGCACCGGCAATACAAGACCAAAGAGCAGAGCTACTGGGAGCGCAAGATCGCTCTTCACTCCGGGGAGCCGAGGAAGCTCTGGACGACCTTCAATGATATCTTGGGTCGCTCCCGCCCGGAGCCATCCCAGGCTGCACCGCTCTTCACAGCCGACGCCTTCTTGGAGGCCTTTACGACCAAGGTCCAATCCGTCCGTGAGGCCACGGCTGGATGCCCGCCGCCGACCTTCCCGCCTACGAACTGTGGCTTATCCATCTTAAGCCCGGTTACTAGTGAGGAGTTGCGGCGGACAATCCTAGCGTCAGCGCCGAAAACCTGCAATCTCGATCCTGTTCCAACGTTCATCCTCCAGGAGCTCGTTGACACTCTTCTGCCGTTCCTCACAGTACTTTGCAACCGCTCCCTCTGTGATGGTGACCTACCCGTTTCACAGAAAAGATCAATTGTTGTTCCTGTGATTAAGGCTGAGGGACTTGACATGACTGAGCCAACTAACTTTAGGCCCATAGCTAATGTTTCGTTCCTGTCCAAGATTATTGAAAAGATTGTTGCTGCCCAACTTACTCACTATCTGGACAGAAATGGCCTTCTGCCAACCTACCAGTCGGGATTCCGCAAGGGCCATTCCACGGAAACCCTGCTAGTCCGCCTCCTTTCTGACATTTATGGGGCTATCGATAAATCTCAGGTCACCCTTCTGGCCCTGTTCGATGTGAGCGCTGCATTCGATACAGTAGACCATGAGATCCTCCTGCAGCGCTTATCTGTCTCCTTCGGCCTTTCTGGTAATATGCTTGGATGGCTTACCTCTTTCCTGCAGGACCGTTCCTTCATGGTAGCCCACGGTTCCATTAAGTCCTCTTGGGTCCCTGCACCATTTGGTTTACCCCAGGGCTCCGTCCTTGGTCCTCTTCTGTACATAATCTTCACTGCTGACCTGGGACCCCTGCTTGCGGCTGGGGCTACCCTGAGCCAATCGTACGCTGATGACATTCAAGCGTATGCCCACTGCTTGGCGGGGCAGGCGATCTCTGCGGTAGAAACAATGAACCGGACCATTGAGACCCTGCAAGGCTGGATGTCATCAAACCGCTTGCGGCTTAACCTGACCAAGACACAGCTTATCTGGCTTGGCACCCGTCAGCAGCTTGCTAAGGTAGACCTTGCTTCCATTACCTCAAAATATCCGCACCTCACCTTCTCATCCTCAGTCCGGGACCTTGGAGTAACCCTAGACCAGGAGCTTACGTTTGTCCAACACATTAATCTCCTTTGCCGTAGCTGTTACTACCAGCTCCGGCAACTCAGGGTGATATCCCGGTCCCTCTCCCCAGATGCTGCTTCTACGCTGGTTCATTCCTTCGTAGTCTCCCGTCTGGACTACTGTAGTGCCATATATGATGGGCTCCCAGCTTGCCGGCTTAAATGCCTTAACAGAGTCCTGCGCTCGGCTGCCCGCCTTGTGGGCCGCATCCCTAAGTTCTCTCGAGTCTCCTGGTACGTGCGGGATGTCCTCCATTGACTCCCCTATCCGCAGCGCATTGCCTACCGGGTCTCTGCATTGGTCCGGCGCTGCACTGAGGGCCTGGCGCCTCCATATCTGCGGGAACTCTGCTGCCCTACTGTGACTGTTCCGCGTCGTGGCTCGTTACGCTCAGCGGTGCAATCAGAGTTCCTTGTCCCCCGTGCTCGGACTGCTATCCGACAGCGCCGCCTTCTTCTGTGGCTGGCCCGGTGACCTGGAATGGGCTTCCGGTGGCACTGCGTCTGACCTCAATAGGACACTCTGCTCAGTTCTTCTCTAGCCTTAAGACTGTCCTGTTTGACCGAGTTGGGCTGGGAGCGCTCCTGAGTAGACTGTCTTGAAGGGGCGCTATATAAAACTACTGTAATAATAATAATAATAATTGACTGACTTGTTGCTAGCACAGCAATTATATTTTGCTTCATGCAAAGTGAAAAATGACAAATTTGAACTTTTATTCTTAAATTGTGTAGTCTTTTGGGAAGGCTCCGTGAGCAAGAAAACATTGTCAGCCACCAGAAATGGCCCGCGGGCCGGACTAGTTTGATTGTACTCTTCTCTGCGCTTCTGAATAGTTATTCTGAGAGGGGCTATATAAATCTTCTCTTCTTTGCCATAAGCAACCCTGTGAGATCAAAATCCTGTGAATAGTTGACTTTCCTAAAGTCTCCAAATGGAGCAGTAGTACATTGCTTACTGTGGATGTACTTCAAACATGACTGTGTCTGATGATCCGGTTTGCCGGCATTTTATCATCTTCATCCAGAACAGTGGCAGGTAGATGCGTAGCTGTGGATTTCCTTTCCAGTATTTCGGATAGTCGGGTATATGTCGTTGCCATAGAGGTCTACAAAGATTTTACACAACTGGAGTTAAATCAATAAGAATTTATTGTAGACCCTTTGCCGTAGTCAGCTTTGTAAAAGACGCTGTCTGAAATTAACCAATACACTAATATTTAAAAGATATCAGAAAAGACGTGACCATTAAACTCCACGACATAAACAAGTAGCACATTTGGGAATGCAACTATGTACACACCATGTACACTCCACTAGGTGGATTAATGTTTTTATAACTGTTGCTGTTTCTAACTTTATAATTGTCCATTTTGCTGCAGACCTCCCCATCACTATCCCCACTAGTGAAGTGTGCTTACTAATTCAACAGAAAATACTGTGTAGTTAATTTGAGATGCCTTTTTAAGGATGATAAAGTCTTACTTGAAGTTTACGACTATACACAGACGTCTTACGCACTACATGTGTGCTATAGAAGTCATTTGTATCAGATTAGGGTAATAATATTTTATTTTGGTCTCCTCGGTTGTTTCCATAAAACTACTTGTAAATAAGAACTCTCCAGAATTGTGTAGAAATAGATGTGCGGAAGGTAAATGCATCTCTAATGCACTGTTTAAAGTCAAGTGCTGGGAACCAGCTTAGTCACGAGGGCTGCGTCATGTCAGAGGGGTTGTCCACAGAAAATCCAAGTCCAGTTGACAGACTGACCAGAGAGGAGGCAGAGGAGCTGCTTAAGGCAGGTTTCATCTAGGATGAGACAGATTGTTATGCACTGGACTTCCAGGATCGCGATAGGAATTCTTGAAGAGGTAAGACTTTAATTTGGAGTGAAAAGCTTGTGTGAAAATTTTATGTGAGTGGCAACACTGGTTGAGAAACTCCGAATTTCCAGAATTCAGGAGAGAGATCATTCCAGAGAAGAGGTGTGGTATGGTACATGGATCGAAATTGAGATGAGTAGTGACTGGGGTCCGGAAAGAGTGAGATAGGAGGATGATCGAGTAGACCGGCTCTGCCTGGGTCGTGAAAAGTTCACGAAGGTTCTTGGGCTGGGAGTTTGGATTTGAACCACGGACACAGAGTTGAAAAGCAAATACATCGACAAACTGCCATTCGATATCCTTACACGGCTTAGTATTCTGCAGAGTTTCTAACTCCAATAACTTTGTTATGAATCGGTTATTTAGGCGAATGAACTGTCCGCATACAACCTGTATTATCGCTCACCATGCATCTTAATCATTGCAGCGCTGTGATGCAATTTAAGTATTTTAGAGTTCTGAATTTAGATTCAAACACTTTCTTAAAGCACGTACATGTATTTTGATAGTTTCGGCATAAGTTGACTCGCCATCGCGAAGTTTTTTAAGCCAAAAGCAAGAAATGCCTTTCGACTTTCAACGATGTCACAGAACGCTGAAACAGAATAGCAGAAAAATCAACAATAACACATGCGGCCATCTTAGTTCCCTTTAAAACCCAAACAACGCCATATTGTTGCTTTTATAAGCAACAATATGGCGAATTTCGTAGGCAAGACTCTGTAAAAAAGGCTTAGCCACTATACCTACGTAAAGTATAAACTATAAAGACAGTTACCTAAAGAAGGCTTAACTACATAGACTTATATTGTCATGCAGTACATTTGAACGCCTATGCCTCCTGAGTGAATGCATTTAAGAGGACGGCCACTGAACGTTATTTGTTTCGGTGGTCCTAGGAAACCCGGGTCATGTCCTCCGCATGTTGCTCCCATCCCTGATGTCGAAGACTTACTGCCTACGGCCAAAATCTCATGGCCGGGGTTTGTCGAAAGCAGACAATAGCATGAGGAAACTGTTATAGCGAGAATGCTGTACACATACTAGCCTCACTAAATGGCAGAAGATACTGTTAAATGATTTCCTACTTAACCTAGATGTTTGTTCGCAAGAGTGCTGTTTGGTAGCTGTTCGAATAAAGAATTTACTTACCCACTTACTTTCTATTACGGTTAGTTCGTTCTGTCTCGATTGGTAGGCCTAAGTAGATGAAGGCCAACAAGCATGTTTTCCAAAAAAACATAACCTATTCTATAACCTAGTAACCTATAACCTGACAGTATTGTAACCTATAACCTATAATGCCTATAACCTATTCTAGAAGGCGTGCATCTCAATGCATTGTGAAAGTAATCTGCCTTGTTTTCTGCGCATGTTATCTTCTATCCTTGATCGATTTTCCTCTCGTCTTTCAAAACTTTTATTAAACTCGTTGATATTTTAAATCGAATAAATATTTTAGCTTGTGATAAAGCACACTTTCTTTAGCACTGGGACATCAGTTTGGTTTGTGCCTAATGTTCTCTTGCTTTAAATATTACTTAAGGCCAACTTAGGCCAGTCCCCAATTTTAACGGAGGGCTATCCAAGATGGCGACTTGCAGGCTACTAATGTAGGCTAAGACCGCCTACCGCGTTGACGTAATTTGAATAATAGGCGAGCGAGCGCTTCCTGCTATCTACGCTATCGACAGATCTAGAGGGCTTGTGATCGCTAAAAGGATACAATTTGTAGAAACAATTACACAGGTTAGTTTACGTGTTATGCATCGAAGTTTTGAATATATTTACGAATGGAATAAGGAGCGCCGATAAAAGATTTTAGTTTACGAAAAACCTGACGATATTATTAGCCTATAGCTGGTTTTACTGGTTAGGCCTATGTTATTGATTGACATGACCGAAGACCGTTAAGGCTGCTGAATGCGTTGGATACCGTGAGGTCCGTGACTCATCTGTACCAGTCTACCAGATGCGCCTTCGACCAACCGGACCAACCAGTAGCAGCTGCAGCCGCCAGAGGGGGCTGGCGTAGGCGCACACGACCTAATACTGCATTCCTTTTAACCCGCAAACTCGTATTTAAACCTGCATTTTTCGCGACTCTTGAAACCATTTATTTTTTTGCTTGCATTTAAGGCAAGGTAACTAAGTAAAGTCTGCTTCAACAGCCCTGGAAGCCATCGTTAAGTCCTAGCTTGCCTTTATAGTTCATACACAACTAGGATTCGACAGTTGGTGTTCAGTGGTAGCCTATTCCGTATAACATTATCGTCAACTGAAGAAGGTGTTAGCAACTCGCCTTCAGGGTGAAAAATCTAAATAGATCAGCGGAGATACAAATGCACACGTGCGGCAGAACATGAAGGTCACAAGTAAGAGAAATGGGTTAGAGTAATAATTAAATCGACTTGGGTAGCTACAAGTATGCTGTGATAATGGAATGCTGTGTTGATAAGGCTGTCAACGCTTATCACCTGATAAATTTGTAGCCGGTTCATGTATATTTAAGCACCTCAGCTACAGTATGATAATAAGGCTATATAGGCCTACCGTGTCTGTATAACACAAAATCTTTCATATGTTAAAGTTAAATAGCCTATTGTCTCTCTGTCTCCAGAGTTTATTGTTTATTTGTCTTCGCATGTCTGTTTCTCTGTCTGTCTGTCTGCCTCCCTCTCTGCCTGCCTGCCTGCCTGCCTGCCTGCCTGTTGAAATAGTGTGTAAGTGTGCACAGAGGATATGGCATAATTAAACAATCCAAAGTAGACCAGCGCAATTATAGTGGATGACTTGTTCAATTGTTATTGGCTTGTTCATTATTGTTATCTGCAAAGATATGAGCTACTACCGTTAGCCTGTCATGGTTTACGGTTGTTTTGCCAAGTGGAAAACCAGGTCATGCCAATGACTATGGCAGTTTAATTTTGGCACATGTAATTGGCAACAGATCCGTTTATATATATTTATTACTCATGATGCAACGTCCACTATATAATTATATATATATATATACATATATATGCATATATATACACATACATATATATATATAATGTGTTTGTGTGCTGCTTATTTGTGCCCATAGGCCAATTATATGTATATAGGCGTGTGTATTTTATTGTGGGAAGGTTGTATCTGGCTGACTTAGACGAATGGACCGTAGTTTGAAACCCGTTTTCAAGTATTGTATGTGAACCTCGAACGGTAGGTGGGCGCTTGTTTTTGTTTACCATATGAGCTTTTGTGATAATTGTAGCCCAGTTAAGTGTACCGTAGAAGAAGTCATATGTCTTGTCTGCTTAGTTTCTCATGCGAAACAATGACTTGGCGACGATTGTGGTAGGTCCGTCTGTCAACAGTTTTCAGCGAGTTTCGATGTGTGCCGAGATTTTTAAATGTTCACTCACACAAACATGCATATAATTTTATAGGTTTATCAAGCTGTAACAGATGAAATAATATGGAATTCACGGGACTACTGCATTGAGACTTTGGAAGTTGGAGATAGGGCCAAACGTTTGCACATGTATATAATGCAATGACTGTAACTTTCTTTTCAGACTCTGTTAGTACCTCCACTCTTCAAAGACAATTTGCACTTGGCCTAAGTGTATGTACCATACACCATCTGCACTCCATACAAATTTGCACACAAGTAAATAATAATAATAACATTTAATATTTCTTTCTTTTCAGACTCTGCAAGTACCTCCTCCTCCACTCTTCAAAGACAAATCACACTGCACACGGGTGAGGCATCTTTTGTGTGATGCTGAGAGATTTTGGAGACTTACGCTACATTACTCCTTACGATCACACCTGCTCTGAACCTTTCCGAGAGACCCTACATCCATTCCATAGACAGTATCCTATCCGATCCATAAAATCACCGTTTCAAACATATTTACGATCACTGGATCGAGACTGATCATGTCTGATGATACTGTATCTTCGGATACTGTATCTTCGGATACTGTATCTTCGGCGGATACGGTATCGCTGTCCTCGACCAACCAGAGGGACCTCATTCTTGCATTCCAGGCGGCTCTCCAGGACTTCGATGGCATCAAAGTGAATACCCTCATCCAACAGGGTCTCGACATTAGACACTTGTGCGCCGATGCACCCAAGTACTTCACCGCCCTCCACGAACTAGTCATCAACTTCACGTCTCACCCGCCACAGTCGCGACCCGGAAAGCTGCTTGCCAAGTTCACGGACGTCCTGAGCGTCCTCCTCGAAAACGGGGTCAAGGTCAATGACAGGGATAGACGGTATCAGAACCAGACTGCTCTTCACCTGGCGTCCGGGGTTCCTGGGCAGCAGGACACAATCAGTGCCCTGATCAGGGTTGGGGCAAGGGTCGGCGAGCCAGACTCGGGCCAGCAGATGGCCCTGCACAAGGCGGCCATCTCGGGGTCTGTGGAGAACGTCGTGGTCCTCATCGATAACGGGGCAGAACCGAATGTACTGGACAACTTTGGACATTCACCGCTGCACATGGCCGTCAAACGTAAGTAACAGAAATTATCAGACTATTATTGTTATATTATTATTATTATTATTATTATTATTATTATTATTATTTTATTAGTGTTATTAGGTATTACTATCCATTATTTATTAATTATTTATTATTTATTATTATTATTTTTATTATTATTTATTATTATTTTATTTTTTATTATTATCCACCTTGAATCCCCTAAAAAATTGTACCATACCATGGCTCAATTTCGTTTAAAACTGCCTTACAGGAAATGTATTATTCTGTGAAATTTCCTGGTTATGTGTGTAATGTCCCATAAATTCGGTAGCAGGCGCCACCAATGCAATTATTGTACCTGGTGCAATTTTTATCCATTCAGTAGAAGCACTTCTGCATTCCCTAGGGGCGCCACATGCATAAAATATGTCGCACTCGTACTATTTCACTCTAAAGCTGATTTCCAAAGTTAGGCTATATGGCGCTGTATAAATGCTCGGCTACGTTGTAATTTACCGAATAGACATCTTACATTTAATATAGATGTCTATACTTACTTTACGCAGTTTCAGTGGTGACTTAATTAAAATGTTTTACGCCTTAGGCCGCTTAAAGTTTGGAACTGATCACAGAGTCCTCATATCGAAGGGTGCAGCCGTCAACCTCAACCACTGATTGGAACCGACAGAGTCGAGGGGGTACGCCCCTCCACATGGCCGCCCGCCTTGGTCGATACGGGGAACGCTGTGAGCAGTTCCTGGAAAACGGGGCCCAGCGTCGCCAGTATGTGATGTGGTCAACTTTGGACAACTTTAGCTCTACACATCGCCATAGACATCATATATTAAATGTAAGATGTTCTATAATTATAAACCTATCGCACAACAGAGCACACATTTTACCTAGAGTAGCCAAACTATATCCCATCCTGGCGCCACCTATAGCAGCCATTTTTACAGAGTCCCCCATTATCATGGATAGCTTGAAAACAAATGAATGGGTGTTAGAGACGGCGGGAGTGGAAAGGAATTTACTTGAATCAATCAAAAGAAGAAAGATGTCTTACTTTGGGCATATAATGAGGAAACAATTTAGTGAATGTCTAGAGAAAGTAATTATGCAAGGAACGGTACCGGGAGCAAGAGCAAGAGGGAAACCAAAGAAGAGGTGGATGGACAATGTGGGCGAATGGTTGGAATTATCAACGGAAAGGTTGCTGCGAGAAACCGAGGACAGGAGAGGATGGAGAAGAATCGTCTACAATGCGACCAACCCTCGTATCGAGGACGGTTGAAAAGAAGAAGAAGAAGAAGAAGAAGAAGGGGCGCCACATGCATAAAATCTGTCACACGCGTACTATTTCACTCTAAAGCTGATTTCCAAAGGTAGGCAATATGGCGCTGTATAAATATTCGGCTACATTGTAATTAACTGAATAATGTTTTGCTTTAAAAGTTCTTACTTACTTTACGCATTCAGTGGTGCTTAATTAAAATGTTTTACGTTTTAGGCCGTAACAGTTTGGATCTGATAAAGACCCTCATATCGAAGGGTGCAGCCGTCAACCTCAACCACCCTGATTGGAACCGACAGAGTCGAGGGGGTACGCCCCTCCACGTGGCCGCCCGCCTCGGCCGAACGGAGAACGCCCTGACCCTCCTAGAAAACGGGGCACAGCCCAACATTTTCGATTCCACTGGTCAGACTGCTCTACACATCGCCGCTGCCCACGACCTTACAGGTGATTGTCATTGCACTTAGCAACTTCTATTTCGCCGGTGCCTAATGCACAAGGCATCAACCGATGGCACACCAAAACCAAGCCGTAATCGGGTCGATATCCATCCGGAAGATCAGGTTAGTGAGTCACTGGTGACTGACATGTGACGTCACGACCCATTGTGACGTCATTGCAAAGTATTTTCACGTGGAGATGATGACCTCATGTGACGTCATTTTCAGTTTTTTCTTGCTTAGTTAATAATAATATTCTTTATTGAAACAATCCGGTTGACAAATCGCAGCAACCGGTTACAGTGTACAGTTAAATGCGATTGAAACAATTCACAAGAACACAAATGACAGAAGACATAAATCTTAACTACTAACAGAACAGACAGCCTAGGTTGTTGATTATTTGATAATGGTTGGTTGAAATAATTGGCTTGTTTGCTTCCAAGGTCACTTTCTCCCTCAATCATTCAATCACTTGTTCGTTCATTAACTTGCTCAGACTCGCACATACACATATAGATATACAATAATTATACATATACATAGATACATACAATATATGCAGATGCATTGGCCCTGAATCCGCTGTTGAAGGCATGTGCATGCATGCATATATACAACATGCATGCATATGCAGTGCACATACATGGGTACATACATATGTATGTACTTCAGTACAATACCATACGATACAACATTGCCACATACAATACATACACATTCATACATAACAGATAGTCCTATAATTATGCATATGCACAGTATACAATGGAGAGCCGTCATAATAATAATAATAATCTTTTCTTTATTGAAGCGCCTGACAAACGCACTGCGCTGTACATTTACATGTTATGCAATTTAAATCTTAACTACTAACAGAACAGACAGCCTGCAATACAGGGCGCTAATAGCAGTCTACAAAGCATGTCCACCTACGGGACTCTATCTCGATACCTCTCGCTCTCTATGCCAGTGTGTTATCCAATGCGCTATCGGGCCCCCATATACACGACATTGTCTATGAAAGGGCGCTATATGTAACCGATTACATTACGTTGCAGGTAAGCTGTGTTACGCGCTGTTACAGCGCGATGCAAAGGTGAACGAGGTAGACGAGATCTACGGTGAGACTGCCCTTCATAAGGCCGTCAAGGCCAACATGGCCGACAACGTTCGTGTCCTCATGAACCACGAGGCCGACGTCAACAAGCCGGACCTGGCCGGCAACACTGCTCTACATAAAGCGGCCAGTGTCGTTCAGCACTTCGACATTCTGCATCTGTTGTTGTCGCGAGGAGGGAAGTTGAATGTCACCAACAAAGATGGCCGAACGCCAACGGATTTTGTCAACGATGCGAAGAACAACACGGCAAAGGCTCTCTTCCGAGCACATCTGGCGCTCGAGTCGTGATGACCGAGGATGACCCGTCACGCGCTGATGACTGCGGAAATTGACTTTGAGCTTCTTTTGTCGTTGTTGGCGACAATGTTGTTGTCACGGTCGTTGTTGGCGTCATCATTTTTGTCATATTGTCATCATTGTATTTTGACGTCGTCGTCATCGTCATCTGAGTCGTCACATCATTGTCGTTGTCGTCATAGTCGTCATCATCATCATCAGACTGTTGTCATCATTGTAATCGTCATCATTGTCGGCGTCATCAATGTCATCGTCATCATGGTCGTCATCTGTCATCAATGTCATCGTTATCATTGTCGTAATCATTGTCACCATCATCATTGTCGCCATAGTTGTTGCCATTGTCTTGGTCATTATAATCATCATCGTCGTCATTAATGACCTAAAGAAGCCTTAATCACTTGCTTGGAAAGCAGATGCATGTTCACATCATATTAAAGTCTTCATCTCCTTTCTTACTGGCATAACAAAATTACGACCATCATCCTCATCATCTGTAATCATCATTACTACCAGCATCGCCTTTCTTCGTGATCGTCATTAGCGATCGTCACTAACGTCATTCATCGTCATTCATCGTCATCTTAGTTCTTCATGACTTGCCGGTTAACCTCCTTACCTTAAAAACATTCGCATAGATTTGCCAATTAGTTTTCCAAGCTCATTCGGTCTGTAGCTCAAGTATTGTTTTTTTCACATTTTCCGCCAATTATCTACGAATCCAGGTCGCCAGAGGAATTAGTAATAAATAGTCTTATGATGCCAACAAGAGTCGTGATTTCTTTAAAATTATATTATCTTCCTGAAGAGATCCTTTAATAAGTCTAAAATAACAAGCATATAGCCAGAATGACTCTTTTAGCTTAATTAATTTAATTAATTTTAGCTTAATTAGGCCTACGTTTCACTCAAGCCGACTAACGATGAAGAACCTTGTAACTAGCTGCGTTATGACAGCCAGAGTTGATTAATAAACGAAAATACAATACAATATATATCACCGCAAAGGCCTATCACCGCAAAGGCCAGACACATAGGGAGGCAGACAAACAGGCACAGTGTCACGCAGACAGACAGACAGACAAACAGACACGGATAAAAACAGATGCGTTGGCAGATGAACACACAGGGACAGACAGACAGACCGACACCAGTACCAGTAATGTAGTCGAGTCCACCTAAGCCAAGACCGAGTCCATCTAAGCCGAGTCCAGAGATGTTCGAGTCCGACTCACTAAAGATCGAGTCCAAGTCCATCAACATCAAAAACACCCTGAAACACTCAAATCACTGGCATAATAAAATACAGCCCGTAAAAACAAAGTTTTTTACTATATCCATCTAGTATCCTATAATGCGTGCATACGAAGCAGTTACCTCTACAAATATATAGTACGCGTTCATTTTACGACATAGCGTGCGTTTAATCAGGCAGCGCGCCCGTTTTGTTGCGGCCAATGACAACGCTGCGTATCGGAAAAGGGGATTCCCCGATTCGAAAAGTTGAGTCCAAGATTCTATAAGCTAGCCTTTTTTGGGGGAGCTGAAATTTTTATAGAATGAAGTGTCTGCGAGGGCGAGTATATCTGCCAAGTTTCAGGACGATTGAATGATTGTAAGTGATCGAATTAGTCGTCGCAAGATTTGACTTTTTAGCCTGTGGCTCAAACAAACAAACAAACAAACAAGATTTCCGTAAGTTAAACTAGATGGATAAAAAAAGAAATAACAGCACTATCAAATGCAGAAAGAGTTGCTAATGTAATTTATACAAATTAGACTTTAAAACACTAATTAGATGACGTTTTGTTTATTAATCAGGCACGATGAGGACGCATAAAATTTCTTCCACTGCTAAACACACATTCAACATGCGCATTCGTGGTAAGAACAGCTAAAACTAGCTATAGGACTACTAAGTGTAGTGTTTGCAAAACAGTTGTCTGTTCGACCGAGATATCGTGACTTGGAAACCGAGTCAGCGACTCAAATTCGAGTCCAGGGGCTTCGAGTCCAAGTCAGAGTCGTGACAGTCCGAGTCTTGTTTACTGTTTAACGACCACTGTGTGATAACAAAGACCACTAGCGTCGCCCTCCTCCTTTATCCAGGCTTGGGACTGGCGCTGTCAGAGTACAAACAGTTGCGGAGTTCTTTAGTCCGAGTCTGCAGAAAATTGGTCTCGAGTCGGACTCTAGTCTTTGGCCGGACTGGAGTACTACGTCACTATGGACGCAGACTGTCTGTGACTCAGGTAGGCACACAGACAGACAGGCAGACGATCACAATTTAATTTTAATGTTTTTTCTTTCTTTTTAAAAATAACTTTAAAGTTGTAAAATTGAGTGTCTTTCTCAGGGGAAAAAATTCGGAGCGGTTTTAAGTTTTCTGGGATTTCCCATTAGAAATGGTCGTATTTTTCTACATTTTTAGTGTTCTATAACAGTAATGCACTTATTTCGAGGGGGGTTGAACCTGTAAACCACCCATAAATACGCCATGGTCTTTCCACAAAGTCCTGTTTGTCATTCCCTCTTGTCTATCTTTTCCACAACCCATTCTCTTCCAGGTCCTCTTCTTTATCGTTTCATTCTCTCCCTTTCCCTGCTATATTCCCCCTCAAAAACCTGTTCCCCTTAATCCTTCTCCGTGTACGTTTAATCCAAGAAGGGAAATTTATCGTCAAAGGCTGCTGTCGACAGCTATAAAAGACGGACGATTTCTCATCCTCCGCTCCGAAATTACTACAAAGACTTTCATATAAGACGCAATTAAAACGCTTAATTTACAGCCATCCTGACACCCGCCAATTCACTTCTTCCTGGGGGCTTGACTGGGTACAGAGGGTCGCAGCTGCCAAGAACTGCCTGCAGGGGTTCGCAAATCGCCCTAAATGGCTTTTGGCGTTGGAGGGTCCAAGTAGGCCTATCGAGCGCTGGTCCAACCGTTAAATCGGTAGTTTATAGTCTAGACTTTCTTTAGCCTTCGTCGGTCACCGTTCAGCATTTTAAGAGTTCTCCTGGAGCACGTGTGTGTGTGTGTGTGTGTGTGTGTGTGTGTGTGTGTGTGTGTGTGTGTGTGTGTGTGTGTGTGTGTGTGCGTGTGTGTGTGTGTGTGTGTGTGTGTGTGTGTGTGTGTGTGTGTGTTGTGTGTGTGTGTGTGTGTGTGTGTGTGTGTGTGTGTGTGTGTGTGTGTGTGTGCGTGTGCGTGTGCGTGTGCGTTTGTGTGTGTGTGTGTGTGTGTGGGTGTTTGTGTTTGTTTGTGTGTGGGTGCGTGCGTGCGTAAACTGTGTGCGCGCGTGTGTAGTATGAGGAGCATGACATTGTATGCATCAACGATACTTTGCATTCATTTATGAACGTATACGTCGTATGCAGTTATGTTACACCTTTGCCGTTCAATCCATTGCTGTTTATGGATAATAAAACTGATGATGATGATGATGATGATGATGATGATGATGGTGGTGATGGTGATGGTGATGGTGATGGTGATGGTGATGGTGATGGTGATGGTGATGGTGATGGTGATGGTGATGGTGATGATGATGATGATGATGATGATGATGATGATGATGATGATGATGATGATGATGATAACGAAATAAAATTAATAAAATTTAATAATAATAATAATAACAATAACAATAACAATAATAAAATAATAATAATAAAAATACGGTCTAATAGTACACCCGATCAATGATAAATTAGCTCCTATTGCCTATAACAAAAAAAGCTAACGACGCACCAGCAACAGGAACTGAATCCTATATCAGGTGCAGCTGCTGCTGCTGCTGCTGCTGCTGCTGCTACTGCTGCTGGCCATAGAGGTGATGCCAATGCCACTGGGGATGGCTGGCGCTTTCGCTCCATCCCTCAATATATCGAATTATTGCGGGCGTCTCATGTTGCGCAACGCACAGGTGTCAGTTGGCTCTTGGCTTCTCTTGGCTGCTGCTGCTGCTGCTGATGCTGATGCTTCGCCAATTGACCGACTCCATCTCCTTCGTTGGGAAGATGCTACCAGGACATCAGCAGCAGTACCAGGTCCACCAGTGCCACTACGACCACCAGCTGCTGCACCAGCAACGCCTTGTTGCGCCGGTGAGTTTATTAAATGGCAATGAGCGGGCGACCGGAGATTGCCAAGTCAACGTATATATGTGCAGGGCAATCGATTGGCACTCTCTAACCAACCGTCTGTCTGCCTGTCTGTTTGTGTCTGTTTGTGTCTGTCTGTCTGTTTGACTTCCTGTGTTGGTCTATGCTTCTGTATGCGTTCGTCTGTTCGCGTATGTCTATATGTCTGCGTGTCTACCTGTCTATGTGCTTGTCTGTCTGTCTTAGTGTCTGTCTGTCTATCAATTTGTCTGTCTGTCTGTCTGTCTGTCTCTCTCAATCTGTTTGTAAGTCTATCTGTCTGTGTGTCTGTGTGTCTGTCTGTGTGTCTGTCTGTGTGTCTGTCTGTGTGTCTATTTATCTGTCTGTCTGTTTATCTGTCGATCAGTCTGTTTGTCTGTGTCTGTCTGTCTGTCTGTCTATCTGTCTGTGTCTGCCTGTCTATCTGTTTGTCTGTGTCTGTCTGTCTGTCTGTCTGTCTATCTGTCTGTGTCTGTCTGTCTATCTGTTTGTCTGTCTGTCTGCCTGTCTATCTGTTTGTCTGTCTGTCTGCCTGTCTATCTGTTTGTCTGTGTCTGTCTGTCTGTCTGTCTATCTGTCTGTGTCTGTCTGTCTATCTGTTTGTCTGTCTGTCTGCCTGTCTATCTGTTTGTCTGTCTGTCTGTCTGTCTGTCTGTCTATCTGTTTGTCTGTCTGTCTGTCTGTCTGTCTGTCTGTCTGTCTGCGTTCAAAGGACACCGACAACGTATTACATCGTGGATAGTATTTCATTAGTCCGCTAACTGAACGTCGCCACGTTCTCACTTGGCACCCGAATATAATATACAGTATATATATATTTACTATATAAAAATACATATATATTCTACATATATATGTAATATATATATATATATATTATATAAGCATCTAGCATCATTTAACGAACGAGAGAACGAATGGAATGAACGAAGAAAGGAGGGAATCTAAGACTGGCTCAGATGCGGGTTGCTGATGGTGCTGATGGTGGTGCTGTTGATGATGCGGACGACGACCGGGGATGAGGTTGCTGAGAACATAGTCGTTACGGGGCGCCACTCGGCGGTCGACGGAAGAAACAGTGACGACCGAACGTGAAGAGAACACGCACTGCAGGAGACAAACGCACACTGACGACACGGATACGTACACACACATTTACACACGTACGCAGAACTACATAGATATACATATATACATACATATATAAATATACACATACATATATATATATTTATATACATCTACATGCATACATATGCATATATACATACACATACTTATGCATTCATATATACGCATAAAGGACGGATACACATTATAGTCACATAATAATAATAATATAGGTATACCTTTATACATGCTACGCGTATAGGCCTATATTTAGGCTACGTCAGAATCTATATAAAGAATCAATATAATAGATAATTATTATAATTATTTTTCAGCAAATGGAAAATTTATTATATATTCATACAAATGATAAGTATATACGTGTAACTATATATATACGCGAGTTTTGTAGCGCTAGTGAAGATTAGACTTATAGGCGTATAAATCCTGCACACGCGTGTGGGCTTGCACTTTTTAAAGGTATACGCATATGATTATGCGTGATGCAGCTAGGTCTATTATACACTGTAGTCGACATGGTCGCGTGTAAGAGTGAGCTACTTCTGTCTCAGTAGTGTAGCGTGTTCGAACCAGGAGGCTGGTGGAAAAGCGAAACGGAGGAACCGGAAGAGAAAGAACCGAGAAAGAGTAGGAATTCGCTGAAGGGAAGACGGATGCGTGGAATTCTGAGTCTGTGGCACGCGAGGTCCACAGACCGCCGTACGGCGCTATATAAATTGGTCGCTGGAAATAGAAAGCGGATTACAATCGGGAGTAGTAGCTTTAGGAAAGGATGTGATATAATCGACGACGTTATCAGTTATAAATAGGGCTTCCCAAGGTGAGATTTAAGGTGAGATACATGATGTGTGTATCCGCGTCAGAGAGTCGCATTGCTGTGTGGCTCTGCGCGCGTGAGCATTTGAAAATTCGTTTGTAATAATAATAATAATATTGATGATGATCATCATGACGATGACTACGACGACGACGATGATGATGATGATGATGATGATGATGATGATGATGATAATAATAATAATAATAATAATAATAATAATAATAATAATAATAATAATAATAATAGTAATAAAGTAGTAGTAGTAGTAGTAGTAGTAGTAGTAGTAGTAGTAGTAGTAGTAGTAGTAGTAGTAGTAACAATAATAATAATAATAATAAGAATAATAATAATAATAATAATAATAATAATAATAATAATAATAATAATAATAATAATAATAATAATAATAATAATAATAATAATAATAATAGTAATAGTAATAGAAATAATAACAATGCTGATGATGACGACGACGACGACAATGATGATGACAATGATGATGATGATGATGATGATGATGATGATGATGATGATGATGATGATGATGATGATGATGATGATGATGATGATGATGATGATGATGATGATGATGATGATGATGATGATGATGATGATGATCAGTGATCGAGGAAGGGAACAATATTTCGATATCTGTTCATTTGTACGTTGATATCTATGGATAAACTGCTTCCTTTCCAGCTGATCATCTGACTTGAAGGGAAGGTGCTCGGCGCATAGACTTAAAATGAGTAGAGCGACCGAGAACAAAAGCCTCGGCGTCTTCGACCTGGACAGTCTTCGTTTTCCAGACGACTTCGAGGAGTACCTGGCTCGTGCCGAGAGTGGCGGAAGTACGTACGGTATCCTAAAGAGGCACGCCTTCGCTCACAGCAGCCTCCGCGTCAAGCCGACCTACGGTCTGTTGCGAGAGCGGTCTGACCAAAGGAAACGATCAAAGAGCCTCATACCGCCGGCCTCTCGATTGACGAGCATCGCCGACGAAAAGTCCATCATCAAAGAACTCTTTGAACACACCGCCGGTGCCGCCAGGCATCAAAGCCCCGCTCCGCCGCTGCCAGCGTCACCGCTGGTCAGGGCTACCCTCCAGGTACAGCGACTGGGTAGGGAGGTTCCAGTAGGTTACTATCGAAACTGCAGTGCCCCGTGTTCCTCCACGCAGCACTGGAGGGAGAAGGGTATCACCGAGGAACCGGAAGTCCCTTTGCTGGTTCGATCGTCGTCAACTAGGGCCAGTCCGAGAGGTACTGCGGCCAGGGACGGAGGACCAGAAACGGTGCCGATGTGTAGACGGCGGTCCTTCTCGCTGACGCATCGGGGTCTCGTCAACGAGGGTGATGAGGTCGTGCCATCGATTCCGACGGCGATGGAGATGATGCGAGAGGGCATGGGGGTCATGACGGAGGGTGGATGCGGAAGCAGAAGGAGCAGCTACAACTCGGGCGATGGAAGCGGAGGGGGCAACTGGAGCGAGGGATCTTCGTCCGTCGATATGCCGGTCATCCATCGGGTCATGCTGCTCGGAGGACCTGGAGTTGGAAAGACTGCCATAGCACAACAGTTCCTCACCTCGGAGTTCATGGCCGCACAGAACACCAGTTTCGGTAGGTATAGGCAGACACATCCATACGTCCATCCATCCATCCATCCATCCATCCATCCATCCATCCATCCATCCATCCATCCATCCATCCATCCATCCATCCATCCATCCATCCATCCACCCATCAATCCATCCATCCATCCATCCACCCATCAATCCATCCATCCATCCATCCATCCATCCATCCATCCATCCATCCATCCATCCATCCATCCATCCATCCATCCATCCATCCATCCACCCATCAATCCATCCATCCATCCATCCATTCAGCCATACATTCATCCATACATTCATTCGTTCATTCGTTCATTCATTTTATGAATTTGAAATAGCGCCCATTCAAGGAAGCTACTCCGAGGCGCTCCCAGCCCAACCACGACAGTAAAAATTAGACCTCAGGAACGGTAAAAATGTAGTCGCACTACCCTATGGCAGTAGGCGAGCATCTAATGGGAGGCCATTCCAAATGGAATATCCAACAATTGAGAAGGTACCGTTTAGATACGGCGCTGCCTAACTGAGTATACCAGCAGAAGATCGGATGGCTCGACGGCCAGCTGTATCAGACACCGGCCGACAAAGATCACGCAGGTAGGCCGAGGCACAGCCAGAGAGGCACTGCCAGACCAGAACAGCAACCCTGTAAGAGATGCGTTGCGGAACAGGGAGCCAGTACAAGACATCCCGCATATATACAGAAACAGACGAACATTTAGGAAGGCGTCCAATAAGACGAGCAGCTGAACGGGGGCCTGGTCAAGGGCCCAATTAGTCCAAGTGGCACCCCCGTCAGGATTGAACTGCAGTGATCCATTGCAATCTGCTAGTAACAAAAGCATGGATAAGGATCACAGCAGAGTCATGGATCAGGGAGTGAAAAATAACACGTAATTCACGTAGCTGTTACAACCATCCATCCCATCCATCCATCCATCCATCCATCCATCCATCCATCCATCCATCCATCCATCCATCCATCCATCCATCCATCCATCCATCCATCCATCCATCCATCCATCCATCCATCCATCCATCCATCAATCCATCAATGTATCCATCCATCCATCCATCCAATCCAGTCCATCAATCCATCCAATCCATCAATCCATCCATCCATCCATCCATCCATCCATCCATCCATCCATCCATCCATCCATCAATCCATCCATCCATCCATCCATCCATCAATCCATCTATCCATCCATCCATCAATCCAGATCCATCCATCCATCCATCAATCCATCAATCCATCCAATCCATCCATCCATCCATCCATTCATTCATCCATCAATCCATCAATCCATCCATCCATCCATCCATCAATCCATCAATCCATCCATCCATCCATCCATCCATCCATCCATCAATCCATCCATCCATCCATCCATCAATCCATCCATCCATCCATCCATCCATCCATCCATCCATCCATCCATTAATCCATCAATCCATCCATCCATCCATCCATCCATCCACCCATCCATCCATCCATCCATCCATCCATCCAACCAACCAACCAACCAAATGTCATTCATTCTTCATCTGCTCATACATTCATCCACCCAACTGTCTATGTATCCATCCATCCAGTCACCCTTTCAGCACCCATTCAACTATTAAACCATTCATCTATACACATTCATCAATACACACACGCATGCATACATACATACGTACAGGCATCTTATATACAGACAAGCATACATAGATGCATGTACACATATGTGTACATGACTATGCACAGTATCATTTATGTGTTTTTTATATATATATATATATATATATATATATATATATATATATATATATACGTAAAGGAAGATGTATACGATAGGCGTACAAATACGTGTGGATGCATATAAATATATCCTGTAATTTTAGTTAATCTTCGAGGCGTGATAAACGTCCGCCATCTTGGCATATGGCCGCCGACGCTCGTCCATAACAAGAGCGTCGTTAAGCAGGTAATTAAAGGCGCTACATAAGAACCGGAGTCTTATGCACCGTCTACCTTCGTCCATCCGTCCCTCCATTCATCCACCGTCCATGCTCCACACCATTCCCCGTGGGAAGGCGTTCAGGCTTACAGCAACAGCGCTAATAAGCTTGCATGCAATAAGCGTATATATATATATATATATATATATATATATATATATATATATATATATAATTATATATATATATGCATATATATATATATATATATGCATTGTATATATATATGATGCATATATATATATATGCAAAGAGTACGGATATATAAATATATATATATATATATATATATATATATATATATATATATATATATATATATATATATATATATATATATATATATATATATATATGCCTATAGTGGTTCTACGTAGACATCTAGTATAATATAAGGAACACGGATTGGAGTAAGCAAGAAAATTGGCATCATTCCGTGCAGGTGGTCGGCCGCTCCCTCCGTCCATCCTTTTCCGTCCATCCGTCCGTCCGTCCGTCCTTCCGTCTGTCTGTCCTTCCGTCCGTCCGTCTGTCCTTCTGTCCACAACATGCCAGATTCAATAAAGCAACGCCTCTATCGTGATGGCAAATGGACACGGTATACAGTATACACGCAGCCACATCTATTACCCGTCTGTCTGTCTGTCTGTCTCTGTCTCTTCTCTGTCTCTCTTCTGTATCTGTTCTGTATCTGTATCTGTATCTGTATCTGTATCTGTATCTGTATCGTCTGTCTGTCTTCTGTCTGTCGTCTGTCTGTCTGTCTGTCTCTCTCTGTCTCTCGTCCTTCTCGTCTCTCGTCTCTCGTCTCTCTCTCTCTCTCTCTGTGTCTCTCTCTCTCTCACAACATGCCATGTATGTATGTATGTATGTATGTATGTAGGTAGGTAGGTGTGTGACACTGTGTGTGTGTATTATGTGTATGATTGTCTGGTTTGTATATATAATGTATATAAATATATAATACATAGAAACAATATGGCTATATATATAGAGGCGGATCTATTATGAAACTAATTAAGCTGAAGCTTCAGGGCCTCATGGCTCCGAAGACAATATTAAACTGATGATATCGTATTACATAGATGGTATCGACCACAAATCAGTAAGCCAGTGTCGTTATTTCAAAGAATGTTTGCATCTTAGGAAATCCCAGAACACAGAAATTTAAACACGCCATCTAAAATTAAATGCACAGAAGTTCTTCAGCTTATTTGTGAGCAACGGGTTCGGACAATTCCCCAAGTCAATTCCCCCACCGGTCTGTCTCTGTCAATTCCCCCGGTCAATTCCCCCTGGTCAATTCCCCCCGGTCAATTCCCCCCGGTCAATTCCCCCTACATATATATAATAATTATTATAAAATAATTACATATATTTTATATTATTATATAATTATATTTGTGCATATAAATTATATAATATATAATTAATTTAATATAATTAATTATATTAATATAAATAATATTTATATTAAATATTATATAATAATATATAATTAATATAGTAATATAATTATTTAAATAATATATAATATGTAATAATAATTAATATCACTAATAAATATATTAATTATTTATTATAATTATATGTATAATATATAATATTAATATATTATATTAATTATTATTATATAATTATTATATAATATATAATTATTAAATTATATATATAATATAATATATACACATATACATAGGTATTTATATAATTATATTAATATTTAATAATATATAAAAATATATATTAATATTATTAATATCATATAATTTTATAATAATTAATTATATTGTTATTGATTAATTACAATAATTATTATATTATAATAATTTAATTATATTGTTATTATATATATTATTAATTATAAATTGAATTATAATATATATATTATTTATATTAATATAATTAATTATATTAATTTAATTATATATTATATAATTTATATGCACAAATATAATTATATAATAATATAAAATATATGTAATTATTTTATAATAATTATTATATATATGTATGTAGGGGGGAATTGTCCGGGGGGAATTGTTCTATTGAAACGCCCGGGGAAATGTCCCAGGGGAATTGGCAGGGGAATTGACCGGGGGAAGTGACCGGGGGAATTGTCCTAGACTCGTGAGCAACACCTAATTGAAGTGTTCCCCAATTTTACTAATGAGCTTAAGCTGTACTTGAGTAACTTGACAATGTCTATCACGAGATGTGAAGGAGAAAGAAATTTTTCAAAGCTACGCTTTATAAAGAACAAATCTCGGGCTACCATGACTGTAGACTGTAGAGCGCTTAATTCTTTATTCTTTATGTTTAGATATATTGTCTACTAGCATTTTTTACCCGGCTTTGCCCGGGGTTTCCCCATGCGTAATTTTATCTCTACCTTATATAGGCCTATTATTTGTTCCCCGGGCTAAATAATATAATAGTAGACGAAGCTTGATCGTGTTCCATTACAGCGCTCGTAATTTTTCGGAACGGAGCCCGTGTTTTATTTCGATTGCGCCTCGCGTGACGTAAGACAACATTTCTCTTACGTCACGCCGCTCAAGCGAGGTTAAAATAATGCATATTAATGGCCTCCGTTATTGGTATTACGGAACCTCATAATTTTGAAGTTTAAAATGTCCATATGTCAGCGTTTAAATAAAATTGCGAGCTGAAAATAGTCGCATTGATCTAGACGTGTCGTAATAACGTTTCGAGCGATTTTTCAAATCGCTAAAGCGTTCCGTTTCGGAGCTTTTAGAGTACAGACAAACAAACGTATACGGAAGGACAACGTAAACAGACTTGGACTTATATTATAAGATAATAGTAAATGACATTGCAAAGAAGCTTTCATTTGACGAAACTGTACACGAGTAAGTCGTTAAAAAAACGAGAAAAAAGAGAATTTTGTGAAATGTATGATGTAGGCCTAATATGTATTCTCATAAGTATCTTCCGTGTCTAGTCTATTATAGTGGGATACGGATCCCAATCGCCTTAGACGTAATCCCCGTACATTATCCTCTAGACATAATCCCACAGGCTGGAACATAATCCCGCCAGGCTATATATAATATCGTCAGATATAATCCCCTCAAACTCAGCCAAGTAAGATGGATAAACTTATACATTATATCCAATAACATCTATATGAATATTTTTGATTCCACTGGAAAAGTTTATAATACTTGTTGGCCCAAATATTATTCAAAATTGTTGCAATCAACGGCAAAGTAACAATTAGCCCAGGAGTACATCGAATGTGTCTCATAGCTGTGGTATCCATTTTGGGCACAACAAAGAGTAGGATCAAGACCACTCTTCTTGAGACGGGGACGAATTAACTGCCCTCTTCTGAGAGTTAAGAAGGATGCCAGTAGAAAAACAGAGATTAATAATGAATTCTACTAGGATAATGGCAAAGAAGTTAGGTTGAGACATTAGAAACCATGCATGTAGGCACAGAGTCGAGTTCACAGTGTTTGCGTGTAGATTTAATCAGCAATGTAGTCGGAAGTGACAGGATCAAAGTTGTTTATGTATGTATGTATGTATGTATGTATGTATGTATGTATGTACGTACGTACGTACATGTATGTATGTATGTATGTATGCATGTGTGCAAGGACAGCTATGCATAAACATAGATCTCATATGTATATTACGCTTTCAGTGATTTCTCTAAAGACGTATAACTTTTATCCATTGTCCGGCCACAGTGGAAGCTATTATTATCGGCTTGTCTGCAGACTTTGAAGAACTTATTTCCATTCTGCCTTAGGCCAGCCCCTCATGTCTGAAAAGGTATAAGGGACTTCTTAATCCTTTCAGTCTCCGCATATACGCTACTTACCACTCAGCCACCAATTTCTGTGATCGCCAACAATACGCTGGTTCCCCTCCACCGTCTGCTGTCCACAGCCAAGCGGTAATAAATCTACGCTATAATTGATGGAACTCAAAGCGACAGCACAAAGCAGCGCTACAAAAATCCGATTCCTGAACTAATTGAAGAGCGTTCCTGCGGTGTGTGACGTAACAACTGTAGGCGCGGCGTCAAACTGGGTTTTGTAGCGCATTTCCTGCGTAATTGGAATGCGGTGGTGTGCAAATTAACGATGCCGCTGGTGCGCCAGTTCGCATTAGGCGATCAAACCGTTAAAAGGTAAAGGCTTAAGTTGAGCACTTTCTACTTATTCGACTCTTAAGTGCCTGTAATCGTGGAGATTGCCAGATGCTCTCTGGAGTCCTCCTTGGTCGGCAGTCAACGGTTGTTATGCAAATGGCGTCGGAAGGAGAAGATGTGGTTGGGCGATGAAAGCTCTTCAGGGATCGAAAGGAACTCCGGCTGCTTTCTCTCCCATTGGTCGTTGGAGTCGTCGCCGAAAAGCGGAGAGATTTTCTCGATTAGTCCGTGGTTCGATTCGCGCCGGATCTCGTCGAGTCTTGTGAAATCATCATCATCATCGCCGTCGTCAACATCAGCATTTATCAGTGCCGCAATCGTCGTTGTCAACTTGTCACCACCATCAACACCACCACTACAAGTCTACAACCAATACTACTACCACCACCAACAACAACATCACCACCAACACTACCATCACTACCACCACCAACACTACCACCAGCTCCATCTTTATCACTATTTTAATTGTGATCGTAGTAGTTATCATCACTCATCATCATCATCATCATCATCAGGAACACACCACCTCCACCACCATCATTGTCACCACCACCAGCATCATCATCACCTCCACCAACACCACCGTCATCATCACATCATCATCGCCACCACCATTATCATCATCATCACCACCAGTATCATCATCATCACCACCACCACCATTATAATCATCATCACCACCACCATTTTCATCATCATCACCACCACCACCATTATCATCATCATCATCATCATCAGTAACACACCACCTCCACCACCATCATCATCATCATCATCACCACCACCACCACCATCATCATCATAGCCATCATATTCATAATCATCGTCGTCATCACCATTATCCGTAGCAGCAGCAGCACCTGCATCCGGGTGGTTCTAATGATTATCTTAACCGTCAGCGTTCATGCAAAGACGATCAAGGCGATCGACCGGTCGACGGTCTCTCTGATTGACACTGGAACCGCCACCACAAATGACGGTTCCTGACAAGGTTCCGATGGCATTAGTAGCCATGGCAACGATGTCCGTGTATGTCTTGAAATAAGTCTGTCTCTCCTGTGTGTCGTTTGGCTGCTGCTGCTGCTGCTGGTGGTCAACATCATCATCATCCAACCTCTTATAATAAGTCAGGGCATCATCTCGTTCGCCGGCTAAACCCACTCGGCTTGGCGTGTAATTTCGTTATGGCCATATTTAAGTAAAGGCGCTTCATATATGTTTCTCTCCGTAGCGCAGTTCAGTGCAATGCATTATATCGCATTGCACTGTCACAGAATAATATCACATCACACGGATTCACACCATAATACAGTGCAATGAGTGCATCGCATCTCATCACATGTCATCACGTCACACCGCTTCGCGTTGCCCTATATCACTAGATCACATTTCGTTATACATCACACGAGATTGCATCAAATCAGTTCACATCACATTCATATATATTCGTTTATTGTGTAAACAACAGACATAACGCTGTAGGTGAATACATGGAAAAGCTAGATAACAGCGTAAAATATAATTCATTCATTCATTCATTCATACCGAACATTTGTATAGCGCCCCTTCAAGGAAACTACTCAGAGGCGCTCCCGACTCCAGCACGGCCAAAAAGAACAGTTTAAGGTGAGAAAAGAACGTGGGAGAGAAGGTCATAGGGACAAGGCGAAGCTCCAGATATAAAGTAATAGCTTAGTAAGAGTTCCAGATATAAAGTAATAGCTTAGTAAGAGTTCAGGAATAACATACGAGATATAAAGTTTCGTGAGTCTTTGTCAGGAAGGTTAAAGTTATGTGGTCTGGCTCTGAGAAAATAAGGGGTGAAATGTTGGTTGGGAAAAAGGCATCTGAATGCATGATTCTCGTTTAACCCTTATAGGGTCACGATTTTTCTCAACCGATTTTGGTCACCGGGGGGTAAAAAAATACCCCCACTGTGATTCGCATGATTCTTATGGTAAACTCCGATTTTCAAGTATAAAACTAAAAACAGTTATTTAGAGAAGGTACTGACATAATTATTGTTTTTATTTATGGAGCACAAGCTATTGCTGACGTCATTGTTTACTGTGTAGTAAATCATGCAGAAATTTTACTATCACAAGAGTTATTCATCAAATATTTATGTATGAATGGCCACACGGTCATCACGAAGAATTGCGGCAGCGCAGGCGAGTGTTCAAATACAGCAGTGGATAAATGAGAGTGATGACCAAGAAGAAGAAATGAGCCTGATGATGAATTTGGTGTGGAATGTAGGCATCTATACATGCACATGTATGTAGGATTGAAATATGTATAAGCTTACATGTAGCATATATATATGTATATTTGTATTATGCTTATATATATATATATATATATATATTATATATATATATATATATTTATTATGCTTATATATATATATATATATATATATATATAATGTTCAGATACTGATAAGGAGACATTGTAACAGCAAGACACTCATGTGTAAAGCATGCATAATGTTATGTTTATAAATTCTTTAGTAAAATAGCTACGACTTGGTGCATTTTCGTACTTTATAGCTGATTTGGGTGCATGAATAACTAATGAAACTGGATGCATTCTGTGGATGAAACATATTTAGGAAAAGTCATAGAAGCGATTTCTTCAACTATTTTCAGGGATTAAAATTTCCGTGAAAAACCGAGATGGGGGTATTTTTTTACCCCCCGGTGACCCTATAAGGGTTAATAGAACAGCTTTGAATAGCGAAGTGTCTGCTTCATTAGCAAGAACTTCCGCAGAAGGGAAATCTGTGTGAGTAAATCCAGAGCGACTTAGTCTGTTCATCAGTCGTTCTAGGCGGGATTTGTCCTTTTCGTTCGCCAGACCCCACCAGGCGGGAGTATCCTGACAATTCCCCTCGGACATTTCCCCCCGGACAATTCCCCCGAGCAGTAAGTAGGTAACTCTACCATTGTCCATGATGACTGTTATTAATTCTATTGAAGTAGATAATTATTTTCATCAGTCCAACTTTGGGGGGAAACGTCCGGGGGAAATGTCCGGGGGGAATGTCCTATAGGCCCCCAGGCGGCGGAGGCATACATTGTACTTGCTATGATGGTTGCACATCACATTGCGTCGCATCGCATTATCTCATCACATTATCATAACATCACATCACAGCATCGCATCACGTTACATCGCGACTACATCGTTAGGCCTACATCACGATACATCAAATTACATCAAATAATATACATAATTTTTATGCATATATATATATACACTTTTATATCATAGTAGATGCTATGTCTATAGGCAAAAACATGGAAATTGGCGGAACGAAACAAGAGTCGTGCCAGTGAAGGATCGGAACAACAGTGCAAAATAGATTCGGCGAATTTACGATTCTTTGTTCTATTAAATATTCAGATGGTTTCCTGTTGACACAGCGTCGCGGTTTGTCTCATGTTCTATTCGCTGTGAACATCATAGAGACACCACATCAGTCAACCAGAAAGCCGGTGTCACGATATAAAGTCTCGCACAAAACAAAGTCTCCCCCGGACTGAAATAATGTCTTTTCAGTTCGGCGCACAAATTTCACGTCACATATTAACAAATGGTTTCATTAAGTAGTTAAACAATGAAATTATATTATATCCATCTGCTTAAAATTGTCGTTAGCTTTAAAGCAAACGTCCCTGTGTTTCTCAAAGAATAAATTCTTCCGGGAAGAGATATTTTCGTCGGAGGATGAATCAATCAATCAAATCAATCAAATCAATCAATCAATCATTCAATCAATTCAATCAATCAATCAATCAAATCAATCAATCAATCAATCAAATCTATCAATTTCGTTTAATCTCAGTATTACGTTGACAGGTCTCAACTTGTAACAGGTAGCAAAAATTGTCTAAGCTCTGACAGTTAGTTATTAAATGGGTTGAAATTTCAAATATTGTCTCAGCAGTTACAGTTAGTTACCAAAGGAGAATTAGGCTAATGGCAAAGTAAGTTAGGGCAACGAACGAGGTAACCAATGAGGCATAGACTGGGGATAATGTACTTAGTAGATATTTTTAAATAACACACGAAATATGAAATTACGATCGTCCTTGGTTGGGAGGAGGAGGAAACCGTGTGGCCTCGGTCTTAATTTATAATGGAGGAGGGGGCGGCTTGGAGGAAAGAGTCCATGCAGAACATAACATGAAATATTTTCTTCCCCGGATACTTGTTAGGATATAATCTCCGGGGGCCAAATTTATTCCAATCCAGATCCTCCGTGGAGAGGGCCTGTTCCGAAGTAGATTATCCTGGGGAGATTTTTAAGGGGAGACTCTGTTTCCGGAGACCCGTCTCACAACCACACCAGGTGTCGCTCCTCTCCACCACCGACGCCATGTTGTATTTGCACATCGGGACTAATCTATTATCTTCCGCCGCGTTGGCACTTCATAACCAACAACAGTTTTCAGTGGATTGTATATTTATACGCGTTCAGTGCATGCATAATGAAACATGGATCATTTTTATGTCCTTCGTGCAAATTTTTGATATTGTGTTTTATGTTATATATATATATATATATATATATATATATATATATATATATATATATATATATATATATATAGCATGTATATATATAATTGCATGTTTATACACATACAATTGGACAAAAATATGTATATGGTCCACAGTCCACATAATTATGGTTCATTATACTAATATGTATATACTGTACATAATATTTATTATTGATGGTAATATCCTGTCCTTGGCGACGATAGGAGAGGTAGTTGGATGTAGGCTACTTCATCCATTAGTGTTCCAAAAAATAGGACAGTATAATATACGCCTTTTATGATGGGTAACTATTGCGCGTCCTTGTTTTCTTGGCTTAGTATTAGCATTCTAATAATGATGATGACGACGACGACGATGACGACGACGACGACGATGATGATGATGACGATGATGTGCCAGTTGTGTTTCTCTCTCTTTCAATTAGTATTTAAGTCCCTGAGGGATCATAATAAAATTATGTATACCTTTGGGCATAAATAATAATAATGATGATGACGATGATGATGATGATGATGATGACGACGACGACGATGACGACGACGATGAGGACGACAAGGATGATGATGATGATGATGATGATGATGATGATGATGATGATGATGATGATGATGATGATGATGACGACGACGACGACGACGACGATGACGACGATGACGACGACGATGAGGACGACAAGGATGATGATGATGATGATGACGACGACGACTGCAACAACAACAACAACAACAATGACAATGATAATAATATAATGAAATAATAATACCTGTAAAACGTAGGTTTTCCTTTGTGTTCCTTCCACAGATGACGGTCGTGAGCTGTGCGTTCCTGTTCTTCTGGATGCAGAGGAATCCATCATGGAGTTCGTTGACCTTCCCTATTCCGGGGTCAGTGTATTTGCATAGTGGCGCTATAAAAAGCACGTATCCGGTTGTTTATATAGCGCCTTTCGTGACCTCTGAGAGGCGAAAATTCTTCAGTCACAGTTCGTTTGCACCATAGACCTACACATGCTTGCCATATACATTAGTTTTAAGACTATTTAATGCTTATATAGCGCCAGACTATAATGGAAGGCATCAATCAATGGCACTTGCAGATGTCTGCTCATCCATCTTGGAATTTAGGCTACTGGAAACGTCTCATGAATTCTCAAACCTCAAAATCCAATCCTAAGAAGTGAAGACAAGACAATAGAATACAGTGCATAGCAATACAATACAGTACAATACAACGCAATACAACCCAATACAACGCAATACAATACAATAAAATACAATGCAACACAATACCATGCAATACAAGACAATACAGTACGATATAAGGCACTGTGAATAAATATAATAGAATGCAATACAATACAATACAATAGAATACACTACAATAGTCTACAATATGGCACAATCCAGTGCAATGCAACTCAGTCAAATCAGATGCAACACAATGTAACGCAAAGACGCAATACAACGAGATTGAATAGACGACCATATTAGTATCCACCTCTGTCAAAAGGTTTCCCCGATGGGGGTCAAAGCCTCCATAAACCCAGTGAATTGATACATCAGACGGAGTTTCTTTCAGATGCGCAGGAAATTGAATTCGTTTTCGGTAGAAAACAAGTCAATAGATTAGCGGAAGAATCGGACGAAAATAGGTTGCGTGATGGAAAAACAGCTGCACCACCACCACCACCACCACCATCATCACCACCCCTGACCCAGTTAGCTACATTCCAATTTGGTCACCACCACGACCACCACCACCACCACCACCACCAATTTGGTTAGAGCGTAGGCTGCGTCTCATACTCCTCTGTGTTAGAGAGCGTGTGGATCGCGGTTCGCTTCCTGATGCTGGCTTATTTCAGAGATTAAAATCTCGGGCTAAATTAATACGTTCCATACATATGTACCATTTAATGGCGTGGCGCCCATTCAAACTGGCAGCGGTGGTGAAGGATCTCACCTGATCAATTCATTGAAAAATGAATACAGTCGAGGTCACAATGCAATCGCTAGGGTCGAGGTCATAACATTATTTGCGCTCTAGAATTTATGTCCATTTACATTTACATGATTGCATATCTACCACCACCACGACTACCACCATGACCACAACCACAACTATTACCATCAGTAGTAAATAGTCGGTGCGTAGCAATGGTTGAAGAAATGGTGTAGTGGTATGTAGGTCCCCTACAGTAAGTATTTATGTGTATGTGAATATCTAAATAGCTCGTAGTAGTAGTAGTTGATAATGTAATGATAATGTAATGATAATGATAATGATAATGATAATGATAATGATAAATAATGATAATGATAATGATATGATAATGATAATGATAATGATAATGATAATAACGATAATGATAATGATAATAATAATAACAACAATAACAACAACAACAGCAACAAAACAGCAACAAGAACACCAAGAACAACATCAAGAACAAGAACAATAAAAAGAACAGCAGCAACGGCAATGGCAACAATAATAACAATGACTATTAAAAAGACGATTTACATAACGACCATTGTTCGTTCGCCTTCTCCCCTAGCCTATTATTCCCAAAAGGGAAAGGCCATCCATCTCGGTTTGCTGTTGTTTTCGTCGTCGTGTGCCTCAGGTGAGCGATCCTACCTGTTCGAAGAAATCAATTACCACGTCATCCGATTACAAAAGTCATTAAAACACATGTCTTCCTTTAAGATTCTTATAATAGTCCTTTGTAGTCCTTTCAATCCCGAGGTCTGTTTGCAGGCTTATGCTCTGTAAGTAAACATTTTACCTTTAGCACCCGCTACGAGCAAGTTTTAACACTAATGATAATGTAATATAACATGTTATATGTAATATGTAATGTGTAATATATAATGAGTGATATGCAATGTATTATTGTGTGGTGTAATGTGATATGTATATTATGTTGTTTTGTAATGTAATGCGATGTAATGTGACACAATGTGGTGCGATGTTACGCGCTATAGTAAGTAAGTAAGTATATTCTTTATTGAACCAGCTGCAATCCGCATTTGGCGTACATACATCATATATAATAAATAAACAATCAATAAGAACTTAGTCAATAGGAATAAAGCACACATATGAAATGTGCACTCCATCTTTTATAAATATGTAGTGTAGATTTCTTCGCTTTGCTGCACAAGGTTGCCTTTTTCTTACCCGGCCTCTAATTTTTTTTATGATATCTTTCTTTATTGAAGCGCCTGACAAACGCACTGCGCTGTACATTTACATGTTATGCAAATTAAATCTTAACTACTAACAGAACAGACAGCCTGCAATACAACGGCGCTAATAGCAGCCTACAAAGCATATCCGCCCAACGGGGGCTCGAACTCGGTACCTCTCGGTCTCTGTGCCAGATGTTATCCAATGCGCTATCGGCCCCCCCCTGTTTACAGTACAGCACAGAATATTCACTGTGTTCGGTCCAACTTTCTGGAATAGGTTGTCTGGCATCTTACAACATCAGCTCCATGGTCCTTCTTTGCCTCTATTCTGCAATCGCTACTATTAAAACCATTCTGTTTGATACAGGTTTTCTGTCGTTAGATGGGGGAGCGTCCCTGATGAGCCTGTCTCCTGAAGAGGCGCTATATAAATCTTTTATTAAATGACAATTTTGTTAAATGCAATGCTCATGCTTGCATTTCTTGTCAGCCTTTATAACTGTTCTGCTTCCTATCGGGAGCCCGATAGCGCATTGGATAACACGCTGGCATGGAGAGCGAGAGGTACTGAGTACGAGTCCCGTAGGGCGGATATGCTTTGTAGGCTGCTATTAGCGCCGTGTATTGCAGGCTATCTGTTCCGTTAGTAGTTAAGATTTAAATTGAATAACATATAAATGAGCGCAGTGCGTTTGTCAGGCGCTTCAATAAAGAAAAGATTATCATTATTATTATAAGACAAATTTATTTCTTCATAAAGCCAACAAACATATGTACAGACTGAAAGATTATTATTATTATTATTATTATTATTATTATTATTATTATTATTATTATTATTATTATTATTATTATTATTATTATTATTATAGAGTTCCTCGACGTAAAGCAAAAACTAAACATCCTCTGATAATAATATTAAATGTTTCGATCTCTTGTAGAGAAATCATGTTACAGTTAAACGTAGTCAGTTGTGGCCACACCTTGTGATGGAACTTACGATTAAACGCAGTTTACGAATACATATAGCGTCGGTAGAAATGTTTTTATTGGTGTCTTTGGAGTTAATATTAGAGCATGCCATTGTCTTATTATTATGCTATATTATATTAATATTATTATTATTATTATTATTATTATTATTATTATTATTATTATTATTATTATTATTATTATTATTATTATTATTATTATTATTATTATTATTATTAATATTATTATTATTATTATTATTATTAATATTATTATTATTATTCCTATTACTTAATTTTTACGATTATTACAACGTAAAAAACGTATTTCATTGTCATGTTAACTTTGCATTTTTCAGTAGCCTGTTTTTCTTACTGTTACGCTTTGCTTTCGTCGCTGTTGTCACGTGATCGCAGGACCCGGATGTGTGGCAGAACTACACGGTCGACGCTTACATCATCGTCTACGCCATCACCGACCGACGGTCCTATCAGAAGGCGGCTGACGTCATGAGGGACATTCGCGACGACAAGAAGACGAAGAACAAGAACAGACCGATCATTCTTGTTGCTAACAAGAGCGACCTAGAACGATCGCGAATGATATCCAAGGATGGTCAGTGTGTGTGTGTGTGTGTGTGTGTGTGTGTGTGTGTGTGTGTTGTGTGTGTTTGTGTGTGTGTGTTGTGTGTGTGCGTGTATGTGTGTGTATGTGTGTGTATGTGTGTGTCTATGTGTGTGTGTTTGTGTGTGTGTATATATATATATATTTTTGTGTGTGTAGGTGTGTGTGTATGTGTGTGTATGTATGTATATGTGTGTGTATGTATATGTGTGTGTATGTGTGTGTATGTGTGTAGGTGTTTGTGTGTGTATTTTGTGTGCGTGTGCGTGTGCGTGTGTTTGTACAATACAATAATACAATACAACTGTGTAATTGTAATTGTAATCCAACATTTATATAGCGCCGCCCAAAAATCAGCAGCGTTCTCGACCAGCGTCAGTGCCTGCATCAGCGAACAAGAAAGTCTTCAGACGTCTACGGAACTGGGAAGGTTTCTGTATTGATATTGCCCTCCTTCCAAAGCTCAGAAGTCGACCATACGACAGAACATCGATGTCGCTGAGCAATTGTGAGTGCAGGACTTGCTCAAAGTCCCTACACAAAGTACGTAGTAACTGCCACGGACGAGGCTCGAAGCCGTACCATCAGCGTTACAGGCCGAGCGCTCTAACCAATCGGCCAGCGTGTGTGTACCTACATATCTACCTACTATAATAGCCTAAGTTATAGTTTCTGTAGCGCCGTCAGAAACTGCATTACCCATCAGTCGTTGCGTGGCGTCATGGCAGTGGGGCGCGGTGGTGTAGGGGTATGTTCGGTGCCTTGCAGTCGGAGGGTTGCGGGTTCGAATCCACCTCAAGCCACCGCGTAGGACCCTGGTCAAGTCCTTCACTCGCAATTGCTCATGCGCTTCGGCGTGAAACTCCGATTCAGTGTCCGCACTGTAGTCGGGAGCGTCTCTGAGTAGAAATCTTGAAGGGGCGCTATATAAATATCTGAAATGAAATTTAAAAAAATTGAGAAAAAATGGTTAGTCTGCATCCAAACTCCGAGCAAAGCCAAAGAATCTTTCTGGTATGAGACCAGTCTCGAAAAGTATAAGAACTCTGAAGCAGGCCGATCTTTATAAAGTTATTTAAGTGATTAAACATCTGTAATAATAATTATCTAATACGCAGCTGTAGACGATTTAGTACAGCGTTCAGCTCACATTGTCTTTATGCTTTGACCATAACCATAAATTTTTATAGCGCCTTTATATCAGTTTCAAAAGCGCCGAGAGAGCGGTCTGAACAGCTATTATACTTGCGTTTTTACTGCATGCGTATATCCACCTAAGTCCGTGGATATTGCTTTTCAAGAATCTATCAGAAAACGTATTAAGTGTCTATTTATGGCTCGGCTCTTATAATGGCCTCTGTTTTCTGTTGACACAGAGGGGCGCCAGCTGGCTCAGGGTAGCGACTGCAAATACATCGAGGTGTCGGCCATCTTGAATCACAAAGTGGACGATTTGCTCGTCGGAATGCTGAAACAGATCCGTCTGAATCTTGAGAGGGAGACAAATACCGGCCGACAACGCCTGTCCACTGGAGACCCTTCCATCGATACCATTCCCTCTCCAGACGCCACTGGGCCTTCCTCCGGCCAGGGCGCGGTTTCCCCTTGTAAAGCGTCCGTTTGGAGCGGGCACAGTCTGCTGGCGAAGCTGTTCGGCACTGCTAGGAAACCGTCGATGAAATCGTGCGAAGACCTCCTGACATGATATATCGGCAGTGGTGGTCTATAAAAGATGTCCGCAAAATGCCCTCCCCTTGCCCGCATTTGGCATTACTCTTCTCGTCCTATGTGAACGTCCGCAATCCGCATTCCAGTGGAGTTGACTACTAAGACCTGACAAGATCACTGTGTTGATCTTACAGGGCTAAAATGTGCTAAAGTTGGTGTTTAAGGCAATTACTTTTTTACACTGTACAGCAATGGTTCCATACCTCTTTCAGTGCAAAGCACCCTTAAGCTACTAGACACCATTCGCTCAACAACATCCTGGCCTTAATTTATATTTCTTCCAGTTAGTTCTCTATTTCAATTATCACCAAAGTTCCTTGCAGTGGCGTAAATCACGGGAGGACAGATGGAGACTGTCCCCTCCCAAAGTTTTGACTGGAACTATCTGTCTCCCAAAATGCAAAATCCGGTCCCCGAAAAATATGTCCCCAAAGTTATGAACAGATTTTCGCCTCTAGCCTATAGTTCCTTGTATTCAATCGCAGTGTTGTGACTATTTCTACACTACTCTCAGATTTAAGAAAACATTAGGCCTAATAGGCCTATGTAAGTAGTGAAAATCAATAGTTTTTCACAGTTTTTGACAGAATAAGCTGCACAAATATTATCCAGCCTCGGCACCCCTATAGAGCAGGCTCTCCCTTAGGTGCCGCGATACCCATGGCAGGTTGGGAAACACTGCTGTACAGCAATAAGTGTTTGTACCAAATTTAGAGGTGACTTCCGCATTGAGCATATAACCCGTCGTCTCCCTTGCGTCCGTATTTGGGTGACTGTTCAATTTCTTTTCTTGTGAACGACCCCAGAGGGCTGGGTAATTGCATGCAGGAGAAGAATGCATGATGTAGCTATATTTTCATAGATGAGTGTGTGTGTGTGTGTGTGTGTGTGTGTGTGTGTGTGTGTGTGTGTGTGTGTGTGTGTGTGTGTGTGTGTGTGTGTGTGTGTGTGTGTGTGTGTGTGTGTGTGTGTGTGTGTGTGTGTGTGTGTGTGTGTGTGTGTGTGTGTGTGTGTGTGTGTGTGTGTGTGTGTGTGTCCCTTTTGATGTCTTCATTACTTTCCAATTACTTTTCCACTTTTCAAGATTAGTACGCAACTGTCACCTTGAGCATAACTTTAACGGCTATGTAGGGACTGCCTTTTATCCGACCTTGAATAACTATGTGCCAATTTTAGACGAAATAGCAGACTGCATGTCCCAAATTCAGAGGATTTAACTCTACGCAGTGTGAGAATTGTAGAAACGACAGGGTGTCATGGGAGTTGAATATTTTATCGGTATTTTGCAAATTGATGTCAATGAATTTGAAAGCAGCAGATTTCAACGCTAACAGGTTTTGCAAGTCAGACTCGATTAAAAATCAAGTCCTTTGTTGAGAAAATTAAAAAATGCAAATAGAGAGCCTCCACTCCCCATTGTGCCTCTAGAGAAACAATATATTACCATAAGCCATGCAAATTTCTTCTCTTTGTCACAGACTCAAATAATGCTAAATCACACTAGCACAACTGAGGGGTTGGAAACGCCCTCCCCCCGCATGGGTGTGCAATGAAGACTTAACTGTGGGGTCCTAAGAAAGACAAAGGGGTTTGAACCCCCTACAATTCTCACCCTGACTCCATGTGCCAAATTTAGAGGAAATAACGGTATGCATGTTTACATGCAGAATTATGAACTTTGGGTTGCACAAGCCTGGTCATGCCATAGACGGAATAGAAGCGGGTGATTGCGTGTTTTGGAAATGGCAACGTTCCACAGAGGAGCACGCCACATAATTATGATAAATATAGGCCCTATATAATTATAGACCTATGGACACATAATCTGCGGCGATTATATATATATATATATATATAATATATTAATATATATATATAAAGATATATATTTAAATATATATATATATATTAAATATATATATATATATATATATATATATATATATAAAATAAATAAATATATATATATATATATATGTTTCTGTCCTCTTTCTTGCTGAAAGCTATTGGAAATAAATTTTCCATAATGCAATTAACTGGCACAGACAGCAGGCTTTGTTTGTCACTATTCGATTGTCCTCTTTTGTTGAACAGTGTCGTATTATTATATCTTATTTCAAGATCAGTTGTTCTCTATGTCAGTGTAGTTGCAATCATTTCCGTCAACGTCATCATCGTCGTCGTTGGCTTAATTCATCATCATTATCAGCATTCAGCATGTGAGGCAAGGTGGCAGATTGGTTAGACCTGTAACGCGGAGAGACGAGTTCGAGAAAGTTACTGTGTAGGGACCTTGAGCAAGACCTTTGCGCACAATAATATTGCTCTGCAGACTGCAGTACAACCGTACTGTATCTGCGATTTATTTATTTATTTCAGAAAATTTATATAGCGCCCCTTCAAGGATGCCTACTCAGAAGCGCTCCCAGCCCAACTGAGGGGTTGGAAACGCCCTCCCCCCGCATGGGTGTGCAATGAAGACTTAACTGTGGGGTCCTAAGAAAGACAAAGGGGTTTGAACCCCCTACAATTCTCACCCTGACTCCATGTGCCAAATAGATAGTATGGTTGTGCGTGCACCTCTGAACTTTGGAAGGAGGGCAGTATCAAAGTGCAGTTGTATTGTATAATTTGTATTGCATTGCATTATATTCGTCGTCGTCATCATGAATCAGGATATATCAGAGGTGGGCAAACTACGGCCCGCGGGCCGGATCCGGCCCGCACACGCGTTTTTACCGGCCCCCAAAAATCCCAGACAACATACATTTCATCAGATGTTAAATATTTCACATGTGCTGATTGGCTTACTTAAAGTAAGCCAATCAGCACATGTTACTTTAAGTTACTTATTCTACGATCTTGCTACGAATGATAATTTCTCTATGTATTTAAGAACTTTGTTGTCTACATATCCGCTTCCAGAAATGAGAATTGCAACTAGTACAATCGTTCCTGATTTTGGAAAGCTTGTTAAATTAAGACATAGGCCTACATTCTCAGCTGCACATGTCTCACTAACACAGGCCAAAAGTCACATTTTCTTCATATAACCTACTTAACTTGTAATCAACTTTAATATTAGTTTTGCAGTATTTTCATGTTTGACGATTAGTGAAAGTATAAAAAATGTGTAATCCGGCCCCCCGAAAAATATTTGAGCTTCAAGTGGCCCCAGGTTCGAAAAGTTTGCCCAACCCTGGGATATATCCTAGTCGCCGTGGTGAGTTTTCGTAGGCCTACTTGCCAGGAAGACAGGTCAAAGCTTATATATACCAGCACTTTGAAATAGTCTTCGTTAGGAATTACCAAAATAGTTTCTGAAACGCGTTGCCCACGCGTGAAGAAGAAGAGAACAGCCGTCCCTTAAGCTAGCCTGAGAGACAGCCATGCATGAGTATGAAGTGTTGGCGAATTCGAATTCTCATCTTCCCCCTACAGTGTGTAGTCACTAGTCAGCGTACTCGTTACACCAGAGTTGGCGAGGGGGCGCAGGTGGAGCATAAATCTCGAATTTCTGCCCTGGCGGGGATTTGAACCCGCAACCTCTCGGTTGACAGTCCAGCACGCTAACCACTAGAGTAACTAGACTACCGCGTGACATCTGTTTACAAATATTATGTATGTATGAGCACGTTATAGCGCCCCTTCCAAGAGTTCTACTCAGAGGCGCTCCCGACTACAGCGCGGACACTGAAACGGAGTTTCACGCCGAAGCGCATGAGCAATTGCGAGTGAATGACTTGCCCAGGGTCCCTACGAGGCGGCTTGAGGTGGATTCGAACCCGCAACACTCCGGCTGCAAGGCACCGAACATACCCCTATACCACCGCACCCCACAATCAAAGTCCGTCCGTGATAAGCCGTTCGGAACATTGGTTCTCGCTCATTCTTTGGATAAGGCCGTGCGTAGGCCAAAGTGTTAACGGGAAAACTTTGTAAGACATCTATCAGTGCAAATGGCATTTTCGCCGATCCAAGGGCAGTACAGCAATATGGACGGATATCCGCTAATCTGATTGGCCCGTGTCCTAAACGACCTGATTGACTGCAACCTGATTGGCTTGTTCTGTACCTTGTAACTGGAGGGTCGCAGGTTCGAATCTACCTAAAGCCACAACCTAGCGACACCATCCCACCGTCACCATACCACCACCACCACCACATCTAGTCAAACTGACCGAGCAATTAGCAATTACGTCAGTGGAGCATCTAGCCTGTCCATGGAAAACACTGAACTAAAATGTTCTTTAGTCTAAACAAAACAAATGTTTATCGAAGTAATGTTTCAATACAATACAATACAATGAACGTGTTTTAACATAGTCTCCCAGTGCACGCATGCATAAGGTCTTCGAGCTGTCGCGCGGTCGTCAAACAGACTTCGGCCGTTCCACGCCCTGGATAACTGCAACAGGATCTGAAAGAACAAGAAAATGGTCAGTTAGTCTCTCGCTTATCCCAGGGGTGGCCAACCTTTTTGGCCTACAGGCCACTATGATTGTTGGTAAGCACGCGGCGGGCCGCAATATATTTGTCCTCACAGCCTCGAAAGAAATATAAATGTTTATTTCAGATTTTACCAGATGTATAAAAACAGGTACGACTACATTAGGTCACTAGAATTTACAACACTACATCTTTTAGTGTTTTAGACATTATTATGCAGTATTTTAGTAGACGGACAAGTAAGTAGGTGCAAATGAGAAAAAAATATTTAGAAAGGGGCCGTGCGGGCCGCCAATTAGCAGCCCGCGGGCCGCATTTGGCCCGCGGGTTGGCCATTCCTGGCTTATCCGATAGCTTCAGGAGAGGCACATGAAATGCGCGCCATAAGTTACCCGCTGTTTTCCGTGACCCATCCGACCACGCTACAGTGACAAGTAGGCTACGTTACTGTATGTACTTTAATAAACCGCCCGCAAAAGTACTGGAATCTATACGTCTTTACCCATTTGTTGTACCACAAGGCTCGGTTTTACGCCCTTCGATTCTAACCACTGCTTCGCTCATGTGGTCTGTTGCACCAGCTATAATGCAGATGACACACATGCGTGCTCATCTCCAGAGCCGTGCCACTCCGTAGGCACCTTGAAGAGGCGCTACATAAATTTTAAGAGTAAATGAATGAATGAACGATCTCGGTATACCTTGTGATTCTGCGATGATCAGGAATCCAGACGATCGTTGGTGGCGACTGAACGCGTTTTCCATCGTCTTCCAGTTCATGCAGCAAGTCTAGGAGCTCTGGCGGTCGCGTCACAGACTTTGTAGCTCCAGGTTCTGGATCTCTACAGCAGAATAACCATAACCATAACCATAACCATAACTTTATTGTAGCCAAACCGGTATTACACAGATGATATTACATACAAGTATTTCGAGTGGTTACAATAGGGGGACCAGAAGGGACCTTGGTCCCACTAAGTAGGGCCCCCTAATTATCAGTTTCAGTATTGGATGGCGATTAGTTAAACAATAACAGTTGCAGTTTTACAATTTGACATTATGTAAGTATTAACAACATAGGTAACAGTCTTTGGTAACAGATCTCGACCCATTCATAAGTATGCAAACAAACTGGCAATGTAACAGTAATGCCCGTTCATAAGTATGAAAACAAACTGGCAATGCAACAGTAATGACACATTTCTAGCAAACCACATATTTTAGCATCAAGGTAGCCTACTGTTGTCAGAATGTAACTAGCTTATCAACAAAAACAGAGGAGATATTATATAGGTTATGCAAGGGTAATATCTTGACAGTGAGCATTAAAGAAACCAAAGCATTTTAAATCGGCTTAGTGATCAACTAACCACGAGTGCACCTTTTTTTAAAGAATCTGAAAGAACAAGAACATGGTGTATGCAAGCGTTGGTGGCCAATTCTATCGCCCACCTTGTAGCCTCCATTTCTGCCGCCAGGACTGATGAGCTGGCGAGGAACGCATTTTCCATTGTCTTCCAGGTCTTCGAACTTCATTTCTGCCGCCAGGACTGATGAGCTGCGAGGAATGCATTTTCCATTGTCTTCCAGGTCTTCGAACTTCATTTCTGCCGCCAGGACTGATGAGCTGCGAGGAATGCATTGTCCATTGTCTTCCAGGTCTTCGAACTGTTGTAGTGATGTCACGGACTTCTGGTGCTCCTGGATCTGGAGGATGGACAGCCTGACGGTTGGTCGGACGAACGAACGTCGTAGTAGTAGTAGTTTCTATACCTACGACACTCGTTGACAACAAAGATTATTAGCGTCGCCCTCCTCCTTCATCCAGGCTTGGGACTGGCACTGCCCGAGTACGAGCAGTGGCGGAGTTAAAAAAATGGGGGGCCGGCCGGAAAAGCGGACGAACTTTCGTACGAACGAACGGACGGTGGGTAAATAGGAAAATGTGAAAAACAGACGATGGGAAAACGGACGGTGGGAAAAACAATGGGAAAAACGGACAATGGGAAAAACGGACAGTGGGAAAAACAATGGGAAAAATGGACAATGGGAAAAACGGACAGTGGGAAAAACGGACAGTGGGAAAAACAGACGATGAGAAATCGTACGGTGGGAAAAACGGACGATGGGAACAGACAATGGGAAAAACGGACAGTGGGAAAAACGGACAGTGCCAAAACGGAATGTGGAACGGTGGCAAACACGGAAACGGACAGAAGGGGAAAATTGGACGGTTGGAGGACAGTGGCAAAACGGACAGTGGCAAAAACGGACAGTGGCAAAAACGGACAATGGGAACACGGACAATGGGGAAAACGGACAATGGAGCAAACGGACAATGGAAAAAACAGACGATGGAAAAAACGTTAGGAAAAACGGACGACGGGAAAAACGGACAATGGGAAAAACGGACAGTGGCAAAAACGGACAGTGGCAAAAACGGACAATGGGAAAATCGGAACGGAGGCAAAAACGGACAATCGGAAAAACGAAGGCAGGAAAATTGGACGGTGGGGAAAAAACAATGGGAAAAACGTACAGTGGTAAAAACGGACGGTGGGAAAATCGACAATGGGGAAAACGGATAATCGGAAAAACGGCGATAGGAAACGGACGGTGGGAAATCGTACAATAGAAAAAAATGGACGATGGGAACAAAGGACAATGGGACAAACGGACAGTGGCAAAAACGGGCAGTGGCAAAAACGACAGTGGAAAAATCGGACGGTGGCAAAAACGGCCAATCTGAAAAACGAAGGCATGAAAATTGGACGGTGGGAAAAACGGACAATGGGAAAAACGGACAGTGGCAAAAACGGACAGTGGCAAAAACGGACTGCGGGAAAAACGGACAATGGCAAAACGGACAATCGGAACTATGGCGGTAGGAAACGGACGGTGAGAAATTGGACAATAGGGGGAAAAACGGAGTGGGAAAAACGGAGTGGAAAAAAGGACAGTGGGGAAAACGGACAGTGGAAAAAACCAACGGTGAGAAACACGGACGGTGGGGAAATCGGACAGTGGACGGTGGGAAAAATGGACTGTGGAAAAAACGGTGAAAAAACGGACGATGGGAAAAACGGACAGTGGAAAAACGGACAGTGAAAAAAAACAGTGGAAAAACGGACGTGTGGGAAAAACGGACCGTGGGACAATGGGAAAAACAGATGGTGGGAAAAATGGACTGGGAAAAACAAACTGAGAAAATCGGACGGTGGGGAAATCGGACAGTGGGAAAGATTTTGTGTTTTCATTTATTGAATTTCATTTATTGAATTTCATTTATTGAATTTCATTATTGAATTTCATTTACTGAATTTTATTTTTTGAATTTCATTTACTGAATTTTATTTTACAATTTCATTTTACAATTTCATTTTCAATTTCATTTTTCAATTTCACTTTTGAATTTCATTTTTAAATTTCATTAAATCATTTTATCATTCCTAATATTTTACAGTTTTTCATTTTCCCCATTTTAAAGATTTTGGTTTATTAAACAGCAAGAATAACAATGATAACAAAGATACCGTTAATAATTAAAGGTAATGAAAAATATACTAATAATAATGAATAGGAAGACAATAAATAGTAAGAAATAACAATAAATAGTAAGAAATAACAACAAATAGTAAAATAAAAATAAATATAAAATAACAAGTATTAACAATAAATAAATGACCATAGAATATAAAAAAATAATAATAATGAAAGTAACACGGCATGTCGCACGACTTCCGGCTCTTGCGGTCGTCACAGACTTTGTTGCTCGAGGCTCTGGATCACTAAAACAGAATCTGAAACAACAAGAACTTTTTAGCGTTGGTGGCGAAATTCTATCACCCTCCCTGTAGCCTCCAATTCTGCCGCCAGGATTGTTGAGCTGTCGATCATCCGGTAGCTTCCATGGACCTAAGCATATAAACAAGTGCCATACTATGTTACCCGCTGTTTTTCGTGAGGGATGCGATGACTCCTCATGTGCTGCCGAGATGACCACGGATCCAGGCGATCGTTGCTGGCGAGCGAACGCGTTTTAAATCCTCGTCAAGTACACGCCGCAAGACTTCCAGCTCTGGCGATCGTGTCACACACTTTGTTGCTCCAGGCTCTGGATCACTAAAACAGAATCTGAAAGAACAAGAACAGACATACGGACGGACGACAGCCGGACGGAAAACCGACGGTCGTACGAACGGACGAACGAACAGGCGGCCGGACGAACGGACGAATAGCCGGACAAAGACGCGGACGAACGGACAGCCGGACAGATGAACGGTCGGACGCTCCGGCCGGACAAAAAACGGTCAACACAGGCGGCCAGGCGGCCGGACGGGATTTTGCTGCTCCAAGTTCTGGATCACTCCCACAGAATCTGAAAGAACAAGAACATGGTGTATGTTAGCACAATGGTCTGTCGCTCAAGAGAGGCAGAGAGAAGGAGCGCGATTCGTTGCCCGCTGTGTTGTCGAGATGGCCACGGATTGAGGCGATCGTTGCTGGCGAGCGAACGAGAGCGAACGCGTTTTCCATCATCTTCCAGTGCATGCCGCAAGTCTTCCAGCTCTGGCGGTCGAGTCACAACTTTGTTGCTCCAGGCTCTGGATCACTAAAACAGAATCTGCAAGAACATGGTGTATGTTAGCGATGGTGGCCAATTCTATCACCCTCCCTGTAGCCTCCATTTCTGCCGCCAGGACCGATGAGCTGTCGCTCATCCGGTAGCTTCCATGGTGCTAAGCGCCACGTTACCCGAGAAGGGATGCGATGTCGCGTAATGTGATGCCGAGATGACCACAGATCCAGGCGATCGTTGTTGTTTGTTGGCGAAAGTCAATCCCAGGTCTTCCGAAATGTCGCAGTGTGTCCTGTTCTGGAGCTCCTGGATCTGAAGGATGAATTCGGACGAACGAAGACAGTAGGTAGTTTCCATGCTAACGACACTCGCTGACAACAAAAGATTATATTATTAGCGTCTGGTCCGGTAGCGTCCATGCTTGCTCACGAGACCTTTGGCACGGACGAGAAGAGGACAATCGCAGCTGGCTGGGAGTTAACCCGAGAGGACCCTGCGTTCCCTCCCATCCCATCTCCCATGACCCCTCCCATCCCTCTACCGTTGTTGGCCAGCGAACGCGTTGTCCATTGTCTTCCAGGTCTTCGAAATGTCGCGTGTGCTCCAGACTTCTGGATCTCTACAACAGAATCTGAAGGATGGACAGAACATGGCGGTCGGACGAACGAACGGTCGTAGTAGTAGTAGTTTCCATGTACGACACTCCATTTCTGACCGCCAAGATTATTGATTAGCGTCGCTCTCCTCCTTCATCCAGGCTTGGGACTGGCACTGCCCGAGGCACATAGCATAAGCGGAGTTACAAAAATCCATTTCGGACCCTCGGGAAAAAAAGGTACTGTCCGGAAAACCCACCGGTGGGAAAAACGGAGTCCGAAAAACTTACCCGGTCGTTTTCGACGAGGGATACCGGTGTACCCTCCCACTCCTCTACGAGATGATCCTACCCATCCACACGCCACGTTGCCGGATGAACGGACGGGTCGGAGTTCTGGATCACTACAACCATCTGAAAGAACAGGCATCCATTTCGCCGCCAAACATTGAGTTGGACGGCCTCCCGGCCTCCATTTCAGCCGCCAGACTATGGACCGTACTCGTCCGGCAGCTTGCACAGGACAAAGGGCTATACCTTACAAAGCGCGATGTTGCCTCCAGGAGACCAGGAATCCATCGTTCGGCACGCGCGGACGAACAACAGAACAAGGAGCTTCCATGGAGCGAGAGGGAGATGGACGTAACGGAAGAACGGATGGGACAAGGAAGAGACTGCCCGAGGACGAGGAGGGGAGACGACACGGAGGGGGGATCACGAACGAATCGGAAGAAAAGGACAAAGGGGTAACCGGAAGGTCGGAAGCCGGAGTGCGAGGAACGGACGGCCGGAAGAACGGTCCGACCGCCGGACGAGGCAGAGGCCGGAGACGAGGGGAGGGGAGAGGAGAACGAGCGGAATGGCCGGGAACAGAAGGCTCGACCTCGACGAGGGATTCGGCGGAGGAACTGAGGAGGACGGATGGCCGTACGAACAGTCCGACCCCCTCCGGACGGAGTCCGTTCGTCAGACGGTTCGGACGTTCGGCCGGCAACGGAGGCGAGGGGAGCAGACGAGGGAGAGGTTGGGAGGAAGGGAACAGAAGAAGAGGGGAGCGGACGGGAGGCGAGTAGGAACGGAGGGAACGGACGGCCCAGGATTGACAGGAACCGACAGGAGGAGGGGAGACGCAGGGGAGACGAGACGAGCGGAGGAGGAGAGTCCGTCGTAGACTCGAAGGAACGGACTGCCGGCCGCACAGTTCCTCCAGTCGAGACTAGGGAGACCTAGCGGAGACCTCGTCGCGAAGAGAACCTCGCCTCCCCTAGTGCTCAGATCTTCCCTCCCCCTCGTGCCGGCGGATGACCGTTCGGCTGAGCCGTTCTTCCGTCGCTCCTCTCTCCTTTTTCCTCCTCTCCTCGTCTCCCTACAGACGTTCCAATCGTCGTCTGACCGTTCGTCCGGCCTCGTCCGTTCCCTCCGTCTCGGCCTCGCGTCCGCTCCCGTCTTCTTGGTCAGTCCCGCTCTCCTCCTCTGTTCAGCCTTTACCTCCCCCGCCTCACCCTGCCGGCCGAACAGTCCGACCGCCGGACGAACGGATAAGGAAGGAACGGGAGGAGACGGTCGTACGAATGGAAGAACGCGGACCGTCGAACGAGAAGAGAGGGAGACGAAGGAGAGGAGGAGAGGAACGGAGGAACGGACTGCGCGGACTGCGGTCCGAACAATCCGACCTCCGGACGAACGGATAAGGGAGGGAACGGGGGAAGGTCGTACGGACGGCCGGAAGAACGTTCCGACCGCCGAACGAGGGGAGACGAGCGGAGGGGAGGGTCGTACGACGGGAGGAACGGACTGCCGGCCGTACAACCGTCCCTCCCGTCCCCTCCCTCGTCCGTTCGTCGGGCGGTTGGACTGTTCGGCCGGCAGGGGAAGGCGAGGGAGACGAGGGGATGAGAGGTTGGGAGGTAAGGGAACAGAAGAAGGGGAGCGGACAGGGAGGCGGGTAGGAACTGAGGGAACGGACGGCCGGACGAACGGTCCGACCGCCGGACGAGGAGAGGGGAGACGAGGGAGACGAGGGGAGGGAAAGGAGGGAGGGAGTACAGACGGAAGAACGGCCGGCCGGATGAACGTCCGCGCCGGAGGAGAGGAGGGGAGGGAGACGAAGGGGGAGGACGAAGGTCGGACCGACGAGAACGGACTGCCGGCCGCACAGTCCGTTCCTCCGGTCGTACGACCGTTTCCCTCGGAACCTTTAGTCTCCCTCCCCGCCGGCGGTCGGACCGTTCTCCGGCTGGCCGGTCTTCCGTTCGTACTCCCTCGCCTCCTTTTTTCCTCCCCTCCTCCCCTCCTCCCTCGTCCCGTCGGACCGTTCGTCTGGCCGTCCGCTCCCTCCGTTCCTACCAGCCTCCCTTCTCTCTTCTTCTGTTCCCTGCCTCCCAACCTCCATCCCCTCGTCTCCTGCCTCGTCCTGCCGGCCGAACAGTCCGACCGCCGGACGAACTCGGGAGGGACGGTCGTACGAACGGAAGCGGTCCGACCGTCGGACGAGAAGAAGGGAGGGGGAGACGAAGGAAGAGGAGGAGAGACGAACCTCTCCCATCCCCTCGGACTGCGCGGACTGCCCTCGCCTCCGACCTCCGGACGGCCGAACGGGGGAAGTCCGACCGCCGGACGAAGCGGAGGGGACACGAGGGAGGAAACGACCGTCCCCTCCCGTTTCCTCCTTGTCCGTTCGTCCGGGCGGTCGGACTGTTCGGCCGGCAGATTCGGGAGGCAAGGGGAGACGAGGGATGGGAGGTAAAGGAACAGAGGTAGGAAAGGCGAGAGGAGGGGGACGGTCGTACTGAGGAACGGAAGAACGGTCCGACCGTCGGACGAGGGGAAGGGAGACGAGGGAGACGAGGAAAAGGAGGCGAGCGGGAGTACGAACGGAAGAACGGACGGCCGGCCGCACGGTCCGACCTCCGGTCGGAGAGGAGACTCCCTCCGACGATGGGAAACGAGCGGAGGGGAGAGAGAGGGTCACGACGGAAGGACCGGACTGCCGGCCGCACGGTCCGTTCCTCCGGAGTCCGGCCGTCCGTTCCCTCCGGAAACGAGCCTCCCGTCCGCTCCCCTCTCCTTCTGAAGGAGAGGACGGTCGTACGAAAAGAACGGTCCGACCGTCGGACGAGGGGAAGGGAGAGACGAAGGGATGGAGGGAACGGAAACGGAAACGGAAGGAAGGAGTCGAAAGAACGAAAGAACGGACGGCCGGACGAACTAATAGTAATAAAAATAATAACAAGAAAATAATGCCAATAATTATAAATAGTAGTAAATAGATTTAATAATTAATAGTAACAATAACATCAAACTCATTACCGCCGATTACAGATGACCATGGATCCAATCGAACATCACTGGAGACGGAACACGTCTGAAAGGACAACATGGTGTATGTTAGCATAGGGGCTGTCACTCATCAGGGAGATGGTGCCCAAGAAAGGCACAGAAGGAGGTGTTCCGTGACTTATCCGACCCTGTTACTGTGATGCAAATATGACAAGGAATCTAGATGATTAGTCAATTAATTAGCACCAATGAACCTAAGACGTCAGTTAGAGCAGCTGCCAAACAATATGAAATACCTATACAGGAGGAGGAAGGTGGCCTACTTAAATTTGCAGGATGGGTCAAGTCAAGAAGTAAATGTCTCAATGTCTGCAGCTTAAAAAAAAGAAAGCAAGCACAAAGTACACCAGCTCGTGGAAAACATATGAAGTGGAGTGAAGACAGCATGATACAGGCAGTGATGTGTTGCACCAATGAACCTAAGACGTCAGTTAGAGCAGCTGCCAAACAATATGAAATACCAATACAGGGCAAATCTACAGAGCAGAGTAAATGGAAAAAATAGAAATGGGAGCTACAGTCGGTCACAAAACTTTGATGCCCATACAACAATGCTTCCAATATTGCATTGTCTCTAGCCCAACTTATTTAGTAGCTGGATCAGCTCTCAGCCAGTCAATGATGCATCATTTTCCAGGTCATGGAGGCAATGATATTCAGCACTATCCAGTTGCTGCTCCGAAAACTAGCAAGCGTGCAAGAACTTCAGTCAAGTATTTTGTACTAACATCCAAAGAAGCAAACGAGTCTAAACTGAAAGAGGCTGAAGAAAAAGGCAATCGTGAAAAACAAAAACAAAATGACAAAAGCAGAGAGAAACCAAGGCAGCAACAACAAAAATAATTAACCAAACAGAAAAGGCAAGAAAACCAACAATGAAAAAAAGGACCCAAACGACTGGTAAAGAATCAAGAACAGAATGAATTGGAAATGTAGTAATTGTGGTGGTCTGTACTTTCAATTCAATTCAATTTATTGTTCCCAACAACAGCAGCATCACAACAGTGCAACAGCACATAGTACATGTCAAGCAGTTCAGAGAAAAATAAATAAAAGTGGGTAATCGTTTAAAAATTATAAGCAACATGATATTGAACATGAGGGTAGTATGCACTCGTGGTTCTCAGAATTTGTAGGGAGCAACAGGCACCCAGCAGGGACTAATCCCGCTAGGAGGGGGCCTATTTTAGTAAGCAAGTAATAAATGACGGATTTTACATTTAGTTAGTATGGGAACTTGTTATATCATTAATACAATTCAGTCTTATTTCTATCAGTGTAGGCCTATATTAGATTATACAATATACATATAAAATGCAACTTAACTAAGCGCTACAATACATGCTCCTGTGTGTGCACCAGATATGGGTATCTATTCGATTAGATGCTAATCGATTAGCTAATAGCTGCCATGGAACGCTTATTTAGCTAATCGATTAGACAAACAGCTAATTCTAATCGATCAGCTGTCATCTGATGCTAATTCTAATTGTAATCGATTAGCAAATTTAAGCTAATTCTAATCGAAAATCGATTAGCTGATCGATTAGATGTGTGAAAATTAAGCTGAGAACGCATTCATTAAGAATGAGTTTATAAATATCGAGTTTTCAAGAATTCCTTACTTATTTATCTGAAGGCTGCTTCAAACCTGCAATGATCTGTTCATGGTTATCTGTCCATTCTGCTCATACAACACTGAAAGATTTGCATATCTTCATGTTCTTCATCTACAGCATCACTGTGTTCCTGCAACCTAAGCTGCCATGGAACGCGTATTTAGTTTTGTGGCTACATCATAAACGCTAGGCGCTGTAGGCTAGGCCTAAGTGATGCACTGATTCAAGACATGCTAATTGCAAAATGCAATAGTGAACTTATGCAGTAGCAATGTCAATAATTGCAGCATGTATTGACCGATGTGGTGTTGCTTGCTGGCTTTTAGACTGTTCTCACAAATACCAGTTGTACAGCTTTAGATATTGCAATAGGCTACAGCTTTAGGCATTGTACGTAATAGGCTACAGCTTTAAGCATTGTGATAGGCTAAAGCTTTAGGTATTATAATAGGCTACAATTTGTATTTGACAAATTCATGAAGCAAATATATGTATCGAACAAGTGCCTGTAGCCTATTACAATGCTGTAGCCTTTTAAAATAACTAAAGCTGTAGCCTATTACAATACCTAATGCTGCTATATGTGAGAACAGTCCACAAACCAGTGAGCAACACCACATCGGTCAGTTCATCCTGCAGTTACTGACATTGTGGTAAACTACATTTTAGCATAGGCTTATTTAATTATGTCATTGAACGTATCCTGTATTTTAGCGTATTTAATTATATCAATTACTTTCATGATAACTTTCAATCAATCGAACTTCGATTTTAATGCAAAGACTCTTTTCATCAATCCAACTTCTATTTGCACAAAGAATTATTTTAATCACAACTTCCATTAACACAGCCAGATAATTGAATCAATATGCTAAAATACAGGTTTATCGACATTGCTAAGTACTGCATAAGCTCATGGTTGCATTTGAATCTTGCAAATGTTAAAAGTTGAGACCACTAATGGTGAAACTCCATCCTAATTGGTTCTATGCAGTTTATCTGCATGAAGCGCCATTTGCTTGTCAACTTGAACTCACCTTTACGTGACTAACAAAGTTTCACGATACGCAATTAATGTTGACAATTTTTTACTGCATTATTTACCATTCCCTACTAATTTAACTCTTCTTTCCGAGGTCATTTTTATCTCAATACTTCTGAAGATCGTTTCAACAAATTCTGGATAATTTTTATCATCAGTGTGTCTAATCGATTAGCTAGTCGATTAGCATCTAATGGATTAGTAACCCATCTCTGGAACATTCTGAATAAAAGTAGGCCAATAGATATAGCAATATCTAGCAGGACAGAGAACGGATATAGGCAAAAATTCAATGGAAACAACGGAGCCATGATCTGGTGAATTTTGAACATACCCTTTTCGCAATGCGACGTCTTCTTGACCGATGAATTCCGTAGTCGAATCCTTCAGCCGAAACATTCGGAATTCACCTCCGCTGATTGCATCGCAGAGCAATCTACAATTTGATTGAACGATATAATCAGCAATGTGACTAAGGCCTGTACACAAAACAGAGCAGTGCAGTCAGAGTTACAGTGCGACTGCGACTACGGACATGCCACGAGAGTTGAGGCGGGGCCTAGTGCAGTAGGCCTACTATAGTTTCGAATCGACAACAGAGGCCCGGGAACCTATGGCGCCAAATGCAAATGTAATAGGCCTAACTCTAAGAACATTGTAAATGTTTAAATTCAACAGCTAGTCTATATTAAATTTTACTAAAAGATAGTAAATTTAAGAGGCTAGACTGTTGGAACAGCTCTTCATCAGAACCATCCTGAATTCCTGATTTTGAGTTGCTAAGGTTTCGGTGACGTTATCAATACGTCATTGCTCGCATTGTCACACAGACCAAAGACACAATAAAAAAGATATAAATACAATCATGATAAAAAGAATTCAAGATAGGAAGTGCAAATTTTAATCATTTAGCGCTGTCACGTCTTATAATATATTATATGGAAAACGTCCAAATTACAGGGTTGTGTAGGCCCTATAGATGCTCGTCTAAGGCTTCTAAGCTAATGTAAATAGGAGAAAATGTAGTTAATACGAAATATTTAGTTAACTTCAAACTACTTGATACAAATAGTAATAACTATTTTTAAACTATACTTCTTTAAAACTAGACACCAGTCACTGGCACGCTGAAATAAAGTAGGCTATAGTTATGCAACTATAAGAACAATAAATTGATTTGATAATGTTATTACAATAATTGTAAATTACTTCTTTAAAACTAGTTACAACTACAAGACAATTACATTTGTAGTAGTTAGAACTGCACATTAGGCCTACATAGTTTGAAAATGAAATTGTCATTAACGCTGTACATTAGGCTATTACAGTTCACTTAACCTTTGTTACGCCTACTGACAAAATATTTGTAAAAGTGTTTGTTTAAAAGTTGGAAAAAGTTTAACTATTTTCCGTTTCGTTAACTTATTTACTGAATCAGTTGTCAACTTTAGTAAAACTGTTTTATTTTAGTTGAAAATAGTTTGTGTAACTTTAAAATTAGTCTAGTGCGACGTCTTGTGCCTGCCGTTGATATTCAACCGCATCGACCCATCCACAGTAGCGTCTTCCGTCAACTGCGCGTCTGCGTCAAGTTCCCCAACAGTCAAGCCTCGCAGCACGTGCTCTTGTTTGCCACTCCCTTTTCCCGCGAGTTTCAAGGCAGCCAGTCAGACGAGTTTATCCGGGTCAGTGATGCGTGCAAATGCAGGTTCACATAGCCTACCAATCGAGTTTAAGAGGGAGATCTGCATCTCGAGCTAGCACGGTCCGTACCGGAGCACCCATTCAAACGGTGAAAGATCTCATCTGATCAGTTCAAATGGAAGATGGAAAAAGTCCAAAATTGGGATGCATTCTTTTATCAGCATAGGCCGCTTCACTATAGGCGTTAGTTTAGAAGTCCTCCCATTGCTTCTTATGTGACGCAATTAACGAGGTAGTGGTGTGAAGTGGAAGCGAGATCTCTGAGGAAATACGCCCTAAATAGGCCTAAGCGATAGGCTACGCTGTTTTCTGGTGCAAATTTGCAACAGATTTCACACATTGTTGCATGGTAGTCCTAGTCATCAATGTTTAACGTCAACTTGGACCTTAGAGCCTACAGTACAGTCCTACTATGTAACTATGTATACGAATTCTCGACGTAGGGCTACAATATGTAGGCTAGGGCTATTTGCGAAAGGTATACCATTGTGTCTTCATAATCATAATCTCCAAACTTCTAAAGCGCCACTCGAAAGCCGAGGCTGTTAGGTTGCATACATCGATTGAAATACAAAAATTACTAAAACTTTGCTTTGCATAGATCGATTATTTATTTCGGTCAGTCGAAATGATGTGACTCGATGTTATGCTTTTCGGGCCATGTTCGATTGCGCTAAATAACGGGCTCTGGCACTATCACAGCTATCTATGGACACTATGGAATACTGTTTACCACAGATATATCTGGTGGACGAATATCAATAAATGCTTAATATAACGTTTTCGACATGCTAGACAGAGGTTAGTTTTTTGTTTCTGCTGTATTACGCCAACTTTTATCAGGTTTAGATCGTGGATATCGTGAATATGGTCTATGGTTAAGAAATTTTGCGAAACATTAAGTCACATCAGTAGTGAGCGATAAAAGGCATCGTAGACGTGATATGCATATAAGATATGCATTGCTACTGCGCCACTTTAATCAATATGACTAATTGTGCTTTATATCACAACCATTTCCTGCAGGGCTACAGATAGATAGGAAGGTCCGAATGTTCTGGCTGGGATGGAGACACAGTAATAACCGTTAACACTTAACTCAGTACGGCTGGATAACCAAGGGGGTGTTACTTTTGTGACGAGGGGAAGGAGGGGGCAAAATCTGCCAAAATTGCGTGACATCATTTATGGACGGCCCCCCTACAGATGTTCTGGCCGGGATGGACACAGTAATAACTATGGTAATAACCATTAGCACTTAACTCACTATTGCCGGACATCGTTTAACCATACCAGTGAGACATTGTAAAATTCAAGCTTATTTATTCTGGAACTGAGAAACGCTATTCCAAAAAAAATTCGTAACAGGTGGAAATTGGTGCGACCAAATACGACAGCAATGTTTAAAATCTACCAAGAAAACTAGTTGTCAATTTTCAATGGGAAGGGGCTTTAATTTAGCGGGGAGTTTAGCCAAATGATGCATATGTTATGTTTGGGCATAGTTATGCGTGTTTTACATGAACTGGATGTGAAGAACTAGTAGCATATCTGACTGATTTTCTTGCATGATTATAATAATTATGTGAAATATATGTCTGATATATATATTTCTTTTCTTTTATTGAAACGTTAAGTTGACAAACCGCAACTTAGTACAGATAGTTGCCAGGAAATAATGGATAATGTGCTAAAACCAATAAATTTAACTTTGTAAACGAGTATTCGATCATACTTTAATATAACCAAACATTGTTTAGTGACCTCTAACCTGTTGAAATAATGTTAGTGTGATGGACTGTGAGTTTGAATGTGGTCTTGTTTGAAAATGTCTATAAAACTGTGCCTTGTGTGTTACAATATAACGGCACTATAGGAGTCTCTCAACCAGATTAGTTCAGATCTAATGTCAGCATTTATTTTTAATGTCTTCAGATTGAAAGATACAGCATCACGTTCGTCAGGCGTGAGGCAAAAACCAAGATGGCGGACGATTGCAGGACACTGATTGTGCGGCGTCTTCCACATGATTTGGATGATGATGACTGCACCAGTCTTCTCCAGCACTTTGGTGCGTCTCATGTGCGATACATGGGAACTAAAGGCAGAATGAAGAACACGGCATTTGCCACATTCGAAAGCCGGGAGATGGCCACGGCCGCTCTGAGACGACTTCACCAACTGGAGGTTCTGAATACAAGGCTGATTGTTCAGTTTTCTGCAAAGAATTTTGCCAAGTATCACCCTTCCGAGCTGGAACCAGTGAAGCAAAAACAAACAGCAGCAGAGAAACCTGTTGAAGAACCCAAGGTAAAAGAAGCAGAGAAGAATACAGAAAAAGAGAGGAAACGACAGGTGACTGAACGAATAAACAATTTGTCATCTGCGTGGAACTTTGAATACCCGTTCAACCCGAAACTACAGTACATGTACCCAGCTCCAACCATCACAATTCTGATGAACATTGCCAGCGCACTTGCTACGGTGCCAAAATTCTACGTCCAGGTTTTACATCTAATGAACAAGATGAATCTGCCATCTCCGTTTGGGCTGCCGACGTGTATGCCGCCGGTGCCTGACGACGTACCACCGCCACTTCCCCCGGATCAGGTTGCGCCTCCACAACCAGCCGAGGACATGGAATACTCCAGCTCAGAAGAGTCAGAAATAGAAAGCGAAGATGAGGCGAAAAAGCCGAAAGTGTCGGCTAAGCGACTTCACAGACCAAGCAAGAAGAAGTCGATCAAGAAAAAGCTGAAGCTTCAACTTCAAATGGATGCACAGATGCAGGCAATCGCTGGGATTATGCCTCGACCGAGCACAGCCGCTCAGAATCCAACAGAAGTCTTTGACCAGACGGAACATGTTGCTCCGAAGAAGATAGAGTTCAAGTTGGCCACAGACAGCATCTCTACTCTAGCTCTTGCACCCGATGTACAACCAACTGAAATCAGCCAAGCCTCAAAGCCAGATGGAGACGTGGATGTTTCGAACAGTGGAACAGTGCAGAGAAATCTGGGTCACAGACAACTGTAGAGGTCGGTGGATTCGGAAAGCTAGCTCCAGAGCACAAGCCGAAACCAGTTGCCGATAATAAAGACAATATGGAGTTTGGAAAACAAGATTTCATCTCTTTGGCAGAGCTCAAAGAAGGTCTGCTGTCTGAGAAAGAGATGAAAAATGTGTCTGTATTCAAGAAATATGAGTCAGGTGATCCAACGTCCAGACTGTACATCAAGAACTTAGCCAAACATGTAACCGAAAGTGACCTACATTACATTTACGGACGATACGTTGACTGGGACGTTGAAGAAGAGAAAATAATGTATTATATACAACTGATGAAGGAAGGTCGGATGAAAGGCCAAGCCTTCATTACGCTGCCAAACGAGGAGAAAGCGAAGGCCGCACTGAAGGACAGCAATGGCTTTGTGCTCAGTGGTAGACCCATGGTTGTTCAGTTTTCAAGATCAGCAAAACCAAAAGACAGTGCTGCCACAAAAGCCAAAAACTAACTGGCAAACGACTGTTTCATATGATTTATTAATAAACCTGTTTTACCTGGCACAACACAAAATACATTGTTAATGGAGTATTTAATTTAAGTTCAAAAATTGATCACTAAAAACAACAGACCTCGGGTATTTAATTATGTAAACAAATCAAAACTTGGTCTTGTTAAAACATTTTTAACAAATGCCATGTTTAACAAATTCTCTAATAAAACAGTCATTTTGTTTGGCCATCTAATTACCACCTTTCAGTTCAATTAACGTTGCAGTAGAACTTTTTAATCTTTGGCAACGCTGGACATGAAACCTGTATGGTTTCACCTTAAAGAAATGGAATCCCGGGTGTGTAGTTAACCGATCTTACCAAACGCGCAAATTAAGATTTCAACTTAAGGAATGGTTATAACGGTGTGATTGTAAAAAACGTTGCTTTTCTCATCCAACTGCCAACATCTAGAAGAGTTTGAATCTTAAGCCAGGCATTAGCATTAATGCTTAACACTTTAACGACGAGAGTGTACTAAAAGTGACTGTGAAACCAATGCAACTTGTCGTTAAAGTAGACTAAAACTGATTTCATCTACGTCAATGTCTTTAATGCAGTGGCCAATCTTCGAAACTGCAGTGATGAGGCAGGTCAACTGAACAATTTGTTGGCCAAGCACTTGCTCAATGTCATACCCCTGCAACAGAACATACCAGTACATCTTTGTTAAATACTTGTTGCAAAAGCACAGTACTAAAGATGCAATGTACACGTATATTGAAAAGGTTAAGCATATAATTTACAGTTCAAGATGTAGCATATTTTAATCCAGTGTCCTGATTGAAATCACAAAGGTCCACTCAGCCTTTCATTCGCCAGATGGCATTGGTAAAATGAGAATTAGGACGTGATGGGCGCCTTGCATGCCTGCCAAACAGTTAAATGTGACTCCAGTAATTCATACTATGAATTGTAATCATACTGTGTTCATGTCAGTTTGAATCAATAAAATGAAGATTATTATTATCACAACAATAGTTGCAACATAATGTTACAATTATTACAATGTCCTATTTATCATGCAGTTAAATGACCTGTAAATTTTTTTATGTTGTTGGATTTTCCCATTGATGTGCTTCCACTTAACCAAAAGATTTATTAACTCCAGAATTCATTCCTCTGACGACTACCGATCTCAGTGCATTCAAATGTCTTACCTCATCATATTCTGTTGATGGAAGCAACATCTCAATTGTATTCTGCAGTAACTAAAAAAGCACAAAAACATTGCAACAATCTTTTGTTCTGCTGCTGGTTTGATCCAAATGAACAGATTCTCAAGAACATGGCTTCAAAAACCAGCATACGACTTGTTTAATAAATTTTGGTTATATCACCAGTCTCCCATCCCAAGTTGACTGCATCAAGGTCAGTCTCTGGACCAAGCTGTGTTGATAGTGTGTAATTAGTGCTTTAACTAATACATGTACATAAAACTCAGTGTGTTGTACACTAGACTGCTTTTGAGAAGTTCATAACAGAGGATGTATAGACATACCAGTATGTATAAATAATAATATCTTTTCTTTAATGAAGCGCCTGACAAACGCACTGCGCTGTACATTTACATGTTAACAATTACACAATTCAGAAGAACACAAATGACAGAAGACATAAATCTTAACTACTAACAGAACAGACAGTATGCAATAAACTAATTGAGAAGTTCTTAACATGTCGAATGGACTCGATCTCAGTACCTCATACTATGCCAGTGTGTTATCCAAGACAACATGGAATGAGCTCCCTTTGGTGATACGCCACCTCCCAACCATACCTGCTCTCAGTTCCATCTGCTGTTTAGGACTACCTTCTGCTTGGCCTGGGTCGGGAAGCGCCTTGAACTAATCTTGAAGGGGTGCTATATAAATTCCAATTGATAAATATCGAAATATACAGACTATACGAGAACAACTGTAGAACAAATTATGAGTTATTATGGCATATTCATTTTTATGATGGCAGAAATTACTGACAGAAACGTACCTTTACTTTGACAACAATATCTGGCAAAGTGGACACAGCCAGGCAGACGTCCAGTTTCATTCTGGTCAGTGGATTTGTTACTGGTCGCTTACAGTTATGGCAGTACAGGAAAGAACTGAAAAGTCAAGTTAAAGGTTAAATTAATCTTCAATGCCACAGGAAATGTGCAGACACAAATGCAGTGTCAAAATTAACATGTACTATGTGCTTTGAAAAAGTTCATAAAAATTTCACCATTACATGTAATGTAAATATTCAAAATTTCCCAATCTTATTTCTGAAAATTAAACTACTACAATCACAGTACATAAATGTATCAAAGCCAAGCTATTTAGTGTAAAGTACATGTAACATGCCATGCAATGCGACTTGGTTCTTCCACCGGCCCAAACTTCTACGGTCCAGCACAAGAGTTTTGCTGTGGTTGGCCCACCCTCATGGAATAAGTTGTCTAACAGCCTGCAACGTGAACTCCTCGACCTCTCCTTCCCTATTTTCGACAAGAGCTTCAAGACCATTCTGTTCTATTATGCTTTCATTGTTGGTAGCACCTCTGATGACTCTCTCTTGAAGTGGCGCTATATAAATTCAAAATTAAATTACAACGTAATTCTGTACTAGCTGATGCACATACTTTTGAAGGCTGGTTCCAAGTTCACTGTTTTCACATAAATCACACACAGACCAAGCGCATGCGGTTTCCTGATCGACATCTGTAACACAGCCTTAAACAAAACAAACAGATCTGTAAATAAAATATAATATAAAATACAGCCCGTAAAAACAAAGTTTTTACTATATCCATCTAGTATCCTATAATGCGTCTTATGAAGCAGTTACCTCTACAAATATATAGTCCGCGTTCCATTTTACGACTGCGGCCAATCACAACGCTGGCCAATCACATGCGCTCCGTATCGGAACATCTGATTCCCCGATTCGAAAAGTTTAGTCCCGATTCTATAAGCTAGCCTCTTTTTGGGGAGCTGAAATTTTGATAGAATGAAGTGTGTGCGAGGGCGAGTCTATCTGCCAAGTTTCAACGACGATTGAATGATTGTAAGTGATCGAACTAGTCGTCGCAAGATTTGACTTTTTAGCCTGTGGCTCAATCAATCAATCAAGCAAGCAAGCAAGCAAGATTCCCGCAAGTTAAACTAGATGGATAAAAATAGTAACCAAATGCATATAAACATCTGAAACATAACCTTAAACAAAGTCAACAGTTCTGTAAATAACATACACTTTCATGGTAGCAAAATGCAAGTTAATGTTGAAATTACCATGCTACCAATCAAAACTGAAATGTCACTGTCTAACACATTCAAATGACTAACAGTTATGTCAACAGCTTTTTAAAATATAACCAACTGTCTTTGCAGGATGGCAATAATTTATCTCTAGCTTAGCAAACCTTTCTTTAACCCTTTAACGACGAGCTGCATTGGTTTCCCACTCACTAGTAGTATACTCTCGTCATTAAAGGATTAACATTCTGTCTTGAAACATAGCAAAGTTTCACAGTTAAAGACTAATCTAACCTAAAGCCTTCTGTTCTGTAAATTTACACTCAGAAACTCATGTAAACATTGGAGAGACTAGGTCGAAATTCAACAGATCACCGGTATCTCTCCTTGTCTTCTTATTTCCCTTGTTAAAATTATTAATATTTTTATTTCTATTATAAGGAAGATCAACTTACCACTGAGAGTGACCAATCTGTGTAACTCGGATTCAGTGGTTAGTAAAGGCAACTTCGGAGAAAGATCCATCACAGACAGCCAATGACTTCCACCAGTCGTCACCCGACTATATTCGTCAGCCAGAAACTGCCCTAAACAATCACACAAATACAGCATTCCTGATTCAGTCATGACTGTTGAAATCCTAATTGTGTTGCAATCCTAATAGTTGTAGTCCTAATTGTTTTTGCAACCCTAACTGTTGCAATCCTAATTGTTGCAATTTTCACTGTTGCGACCATAACTTGCAATCCTAATTGGGTTGCAATCCTAGTTGTTGCTATTACAGAGAATTAGTTTCCATTGGATCACGAGATCTTATAAATCGCATGACATTATAAAAACGTCTTTCGATTAAATCATTTTCTATAATTCCCGTCATCTGCTAATCACAAGTTAAAGCTTCCAATGCCATCGATGCATGAGCTTTTCTTTAAGTCCTGTTAATCTATTCACTTCCAACTGTCAGCAACTGTGAATGAACAAATTTTATTCTGAATATCACAACACATGGTTGAACATGACTTTCCAAAATCTAACATCACATATTGCAATCATAAGGAGCACTGAAACAATCATACAAATTCAAACCATTCAGTCACAGTGGAAAAGTTAGGGCTAATGAAAGTCAAAACTCAACTGACCAGACTCCATGAAGACATCGTGAAAGACAATTGGGAGTTGCTTCGAGCAGTTACTGCTGACAACAACGGCGTTGCTAACGGTGACAATGACATATGGAGACTGAGAAGCAGTGGTTGTCTCTTCCTGAAGCGAGCAGTCCGTCACATAGAAATGTTGCACAAGCTCTGACTCCTTTAAACATACATATCAAAAGTTACATTACCAAAAAGATTTGGACTGGTGATTAATTTCCATACAGTAGTGCTAGATAAATATCTGCTCAAGAATTAGACATGATGGTGCTATACGAATATATGCATGTGCAGTGCAAATACCGGGCTTTCTCCGTTGTGGGCCCGACCATTTGGAACAGCCTTCCACTGAAGCTGTTTGTCCCAAGGACAAATTCTTTGGCCTTCTACTCATCTTTAAAAACCGTCAATTTCAGCCATGGCTGGGCTGAGAGCACCTCTGAGTAGGTATCTTGAAGGGGCGCTATACCAAGTTTATATTGATTGATTGATTGCAACACTGATAAAATTTCCAGCTTCAGCAGCTATATAAACATGAGATGAAGAAAAGAGCATAAACAAACACCACCCATCAAAGGCATTTGATCATCTTCCAGCCTGACCTAGATTGTGACCTGGAACGAAATCTAACCTCATCTGCCTATCATTTTTGTTTTGACTGAGGACTGTGAATAAGCCACTTGGCTTACTTCAGATGCTGTAGAAATCTCCTGATTACAGTTGCAAAATATGAGAAACTTGAGTCTCCTTAAAATGCTGTCTTTGAAAGTGGCATTGCATACCACATTAAAACAAAGTACTACTTTAAAACTCATATATGGATATTGTTGCGGTCTTGTGAGACTTTCCATTCTAACGTTTAAACCAGATTCCCAACTAGAAAAACAAAAGCCATCTGAAAGTGCAATTCTGATCATCTTACCAGTCTGTGCAAGAGCCTGGCTCCAAATGAAACTCGGCTTTTGCCAGAAGCCTTGTCGAGAACGATGCTCCCAAGCGATGTGAAGGAGTGTGGAGAGAAAGCGTGAGCAGTGGCATGACTCCACAGTCTGCAGGATGCACCAGTGTCAGCGGCATGCAGAGCATAGCAGAAACTGGGAGCACACGTCTCATGATGGCTCTGAGCAGAAAGAAATCCAAGTACATCATATTACAAAATGACATAAAGATCATGTAAACACTAACACATGCCTCTGATGAGTTTCTCTTGAAGTGGCGCTATATAAATTGGCAATTACCATTACCACTGCTTCTGTCAACAGGGAAAATTTTGAATTAGTATGAGCAGTGGCATAATCCTGTGATGAAACGACCCCAATAATAATTATGACGATGACAATTTATATAGCTGTACACTAGGACCATAGGATTCTTCCCTGGCTGGTATAGAGTGCCCGCCACGAGACGGGAAAACAATTGCAGCCTTCTAAAATATTATAAGCTATATCAATACAAATTTTTAAACAACTGTATTTGATATCACTTTCCTTCCAAAGCTCAGCAGTGCACAAATGAAAGTGTGGTTTACCGAAGCAGAGTCCTCTGGACTAATGTCGGATGAGGACTCCAGTTTCCACACGGAGTCAATTATGCTGAATAGACGACCAAACCTTATTCAACCAAAAAGAGAAAATTCTGCATAAAGAATCTGCATTTAATGTGATTTATATATTTAAACAAAAGTGTAGGCAAAGCCAGTAATTAATATGAACATAATTACAAACACATTCTTACAGTGATAACACCAATTACACTGAAACCTTGTTGGGCTTAAAAACAAAGGCAGATCAAGACTGTGCTTGATATACAACATAAATAAGGATATAACAAAACTTTGACAAAGATCGAGAGGAGCAAAGGATTTGACAAATGACAGAAGACAATGAACATCATTTGTTTGTACCCATTGCTGCTAAATGGCTCATGTCAGGAACTTATGATGATGGTGAATTTGAAAAGGCAAGTACCAACATGAGTCTTAACATGATACATTAGTCAGCTGCATGTTAAAGTAGTACATGTGGTACTTGAATCTTAACCTGGTATTTACTTACTTTGGTCTTGTTAGACGTCGTCCAACCTGCAAATGATGGAAGACCCACTGAGACCCAAGAGCTGCAGACGTTACTTTGTGCCAGGTAGAATTCGCTGTTAAGTTCTGAGGCAAAATGACCTCACACAAAAACCCATGGAGATCTTGGACAAGAAGAGACCACTGAACCCAGGAACCAGTCTCTGAACTGACCCTATTTTCTTCTGACCTAAACACGAAAAGTTCATCAAATCACTGTCGAAAAACAATAACCATGCAAAGAGAAAATATTTATATGACACTGCATTACAAAAGGAAAAGTCTGGGAAAGTCTAACCATAAAACTCAAAGTCAAGAATAAATACAATTACCACATACATGAAGAGGAACCGTTTTGGAAATGTGAGAAGACAAATCAAATTTGTGATGATGTTACAAGAAAAAATTTTGGGAAAATTTAAATATAAATATCAAAGTTAAAAGTTAATAAGGTCATAATTACCATATGTTAAAAGGTACAGTTTGTTAAAAGTGAAAAGAAAAATCAAGGGTAACCGCGATGATGTTGAATGGCAATGGTCCAACACATAACACCGTCATTCATATAGTGTCTACATACCATGAGTCACCAAAGGAACGCTGTGCAACTCGACAGAAGATACGCTGTATCGTAGCGTAAAAGTCAATCTCCATGGCAACACTTCCTCCCTTCTGTTCGATACTCTCTAATATTGATGATGATAACAGAGTCTCCTGCGCTAAGGGTACGATCGTCGACAGGCTGCATGTCTCGAGTGCCACAGCGGCGCCATCTGAAGTCAGACCAGATGATCTGGCACTGCCTGACCCAGCCTGTAACATACACTACTTATCAATCTCCTGCAACAGCCTCCGTGAAAGATAAATGTATTTCTAATCGAACGTTTGTACAACGCCTCTTCAAACGAAATGCCTCAGATGCACTCTGACTACGTAATTTCAACTGAAATATCCGCACTTTGGTGTACATGCATCTACACAAAATATAACATTTTAAAATGAAATTTTTGCGTTAGGTTGTCAGCCTAGGGGACAATATGGTCATGCAGTCAAGGGCACAGAGAATAAGGAAGCGTCTTTATTGGGGGAGGAGCTGATGCAACACATGGCCCGGATTCCTCAGGAACGAAGTAGAGGGCTACGTAGGTGGCAGTCATAAAGCAATCACAATTATCTTACTTTTGGTATTTTACTTAATTTCTATGAAAGCAGCCAGATACATGACCCCTTGATTATTGGTTGTAAGTCTCATTGAATGTGATACAATGTAATGTGATGTAATGCTAAATCATCTCATCCAGTGGTACTGACACAATGGATGAGAGACAATTAAAGATATTCTCAAGCCATCAGTCGATATCATGCCAAAACCAAACATCGAATGAGGACAGAGGAAATAAATTCAAAACCAGGTCCTCACTGTCAAGGTCACCTTTCAATTTGTCACATTTTATGACTGTTTAATATGAAACAAACTTACAGAAGGACCTCGAAATACTGATGACCTCGATGCAGAACCGAGACTTTGGCGACAGACTGCAGAACATGAACCTGTAACGAATATCACAATATGATGCAACAATGATAATTGTTATGCATTTACTAAGCACTACTATAGAAAGACCAAACATCAAGGACAATCGTGAGTGATTTGCTTAAGGTCCCAACACAGTAACCGTACTCTCCGCGTTAGGAAAGCCCTCTAACCAATCGGCTGCTTTGACCCAAGTAGTTGCAGAAGCCTCTCTCTGAACCATTCATTCTTTTCATTATTGATATTTATATTTTATTCATTCATTCTTAATACAGAATAATTGTTATTATTGTTACATATATATTAATACAGTAACAAGAGTGAAACGGTAGCACTAAACTGATCAGTGTTACACACCGTGACTAGATTTCAGTCATGAAGAAGGTCTATGAAATAAATCAGTATATTTATTTTCTGGAAATTCTTTTAATTCTGGTCAGACCTAAAAGATTCTTACCCAAACTGCATGAACATGTCCAAGAGGCCAGAATTCTGTCTGGACCCAGCGTTTCATTGACTTCTTGGCCATGTACCCGACGCTCCCCTTCCTGGGATTCAACTCGACACATATGGGTGTTGAGAACAACTTCCCAATTGTCCAACTTCAAACTTTGCCTGGCAAAAACAAACGCAGTCTGAAAAAGCATGCAGTAAAATCACATTAATAATGATGCTAAAATCAGTTATAAGGGGAACCTTTGGTTAGCTTGAGAAATGTCTGAGGCAAAAGACACAAAGTTCTTCACATGAACAAGTACACTGGTGTGTTACCATTTTAAAATGTAAAACTGTTCTTTACAATCTTAAGAAATAAAAAACTGCCCTAAAACATCCCAGAGAATATCCTGCTATGAAAGACCCACATTCAGAACAAACCAAGATTATTCATGCCCTTTATAAACATAAGAAATTGTCAACAATATTCTACAGAATGTCGTACCATGGAGGATATATTTTCAAACGAGAACCAGGATTAATGCTGCAACGTTGAGCCGTTTCCTGACTGAACAAAACCAACGATTCCTTTGGTGATGAAACATCCAGCATACTGCCTCTCGTCACTCTACACTTGGCCACCAGATGGCCATGGTCAGTCACACAGGAAGTGACATCACAGACCAGCACTCGATCAGAAACTGCAAAATTATATATAAAAAGTAGCAAATTCTGTCGGATAGAACAATTTTTTTTCAAGACACTGCTGGCCCTTTTCCAAGCAACATTCTGTAATGTAATTCTACACACGATTTGTACAGCACATCAGTAATTTATAAATACTACCTGTAAATCAGGTGTGTTCACGAGTGTATATGATGCCATGGCATGAGTATCCATGGAAATTCTGCCGCTGCTCATACTCTGGCAGTGCCAGTCCCAAGCCTGGATGAAGGAGGAGGGCAACACTAATCTCATCTTTCTTATGACACAGTGTCAACAAACAGCAACTAACCAACCATTATTCATGGTCCCTGGGACATTTAGTACCAATAGATACTAATAATAAGATTATTGGTATAGCGCCATAGCAAGAAGGAAAGGGCTCTGTACATGATTTCAAAAAGTCAGTGGCAGTCAAATGATTGTTTAAAAATACAGGTCCTGAGTTGTGATTTACATAAATGTCTCCAGAGATGGTCACTTGTGTTTATTCAGTAGAATTAGCAGAGATGGATGGCAGGTGAGATGGAGAAATGGGAACCAACTGGAGATATTCTCAGAAGGACATAGATCTGCTGAACTGGTGCAATCAGTTCTCAATCAATGAATCACTAATAAGCATTTAAATAAAGCCAACCTGCATTGCCTGAAGATTTCCGATTCTTGTGAAGCCAACAAGCAGTCGCTGTTCGTTGCCTTGTTGTAAGCTTATTCAGTCTCTCTGCGAACCCACCTCTGTGGAAAAACAGAATACCATGGAAATCATGTTGTGAACCTCAAACGAAGCATAATTGTTACATTAGAATCCATCATATATAATATAGCATAAGGTTACTATGAGTTAAATAGCATCATTAAAATCTTGAAGGGGCGCTACATAAGTATCTGAAATGAAATGAATGAAATTAACAGCCTATCAAATAAGTGTGTGCCAGGCTCCCTACAGTTCAAAATGCAAAAAATTCATGATCAACACTTTAACCCTTTAACGACGAGCGTGTACTAAAATGTATGGGAAACCATAGGCAGCTCGTCGTTAAAGGGTTAACACTGAGCTGCACTTTTAGTACACTCTCATCGTTAGAGGATTAACTGAGGATGTTCTTTAACCCTTTAACGATGAGCCGCTTATGGTTTCCCATACATTTTAGTACACGCTCGTCGTTAAAGGGTTAAGCTGTGCAGTGTAGAACTGTAAGAGATTTCAGGCCATATTTTCAAACAACTTCAAGGAGCACCATACAGTAGCAGAATTTGCAATGTTTCTGGGGATATTCCAGCCCCAATTTTCAGCCAAATTTAAAAAACAATATAATTATGGTAAGACAATTTACTTTAAGAATTTCGGTCGTTTCTTGGTAGTTGACGTGGCAGTTGCAGTGTCAGTCTCTGTCTGAAGGTTTTTCTCTGGTGTCAGAAAGTATCGCTGGAGACCCTCGATCAAGTCTTTGCCTTTCGATGAACTGGCAGGCACTGGCACCAGCTGTTCAGGGTTAGATTCCAGTTGTGAACCAGGTGGAGATGAAATTGAAAGAGTTTCATCGGCAGACTCATCCTGTAAGTGTTTAAGATAAGTAAAACACTAGATAACATCAGCTATTGCAATTAGTAACTTCTATTTTGCATCAGTGTCTAATGCACAAGGCATCAACCCATGGCACACCAAAACCAATCAGGTCACTCACTATCCAGAAGATCAGCTGTTGTCTAGACCACAATTGCCCAGTGTTATAGTGCTGACCACAAAAATCACTAACCACTGGCCTTCCAGACCTACCATAACCAAGAACTGAGGAGGTCTAAAGGACCAGCATCGGTCCTAAGACCGTCACATTAAGAACTATTCTTATTGAATCTGGAAATTTCTATGATGCCATTACCATGATGCACACAAATGTTTTGCTTACTATAGCAATAACTGATTACTGTAATCCACAAATGTTTGCATGCCATTTATTCAGCAAATTTCGTGAATGGCTAAACTTCATAACTTTTCTGGCTGCCAACATTTTCCAGTACTTATGACACATTATTTAGCAACACCATATTTACAATTTAATATACTATCTTTGTATCTAGTCAATGCGTGAGTGATAAAATTAGTTGAAATAAGCAGCAGTGATTAATGACCAAAGTTCTCAAAAACACAAACTTTTCTGGAGGAAACATAAGAAACATAAGTTTTTATTAAAATTCACAAACTTGGATGGCTGCCAACAAGTTTACAGTAAATTTTTTCACAATGATATTTAACATCATTTAAGTACGTTTAAAACCATTTAAAATCATTGCCTCTGGTTCAGGTCTTGACGTCTGGAATGTAAATCTCATATTATTCATGCGCTAGCACAGAAGCACAGAGAGCAGAAGAAATTTAAAATTATTTTGACAGAATACGTGGATCTTAGAAGCAGCCACTGACCTCATCATCATTGCCAGCATCATCCGATGAATTCTCATCTTTTTGAGATTCATACTGAGATATTGGAACTTGTGAATGCTACAAAAACATAATCATAGTTCCACTAAGACTAAAAAAGGAGCTTATAATGCCATTGTTCACATTAACACGAGTGACATTATCTCATTATTAAGAAAACTAAAATGATCAACATCTACACTACATGTAATTTAAGCACAAAGATGAGCAGATTGTTATGAATAAGTCCTTCACCCAAAATTCGCCTCTGAATAGGGATCTTGAAGGGGTGCTATACAAATTTTGATTGATTGATTGAATTCTCTAATCGTTATGACTAATCTGCTGCTGCCATACTCGGGTGGTGTCAATCCCAAGCCTGGATAAAGAGGAAAGTAACATTAAAAATGTTACAACAGAGTAGTTAAACAGAGACTAACATACTAAGTTACTAAACATGTTAAGTACAGGTATTGGTATGTATATCAGGTACTGATAGAAGGCACTGTTAAAACGTGCAGATATAAACAAACAGAAAACTTACTGATAACTGGGACAAGAAATCATTCTGCCTTCCTGAAAGTGACTCAATGCCGTCTCCATCATCACTGCTGTCAGTGGGACAGGTGGCCGTCATTTTTCTCTGCTCATCTTCCGCAGTGCAAGAACCGAGATGGGAGAACGACTTCTGCAAACAGTTTCTTCTTTGACTGTGGATGACGGGGCTGAGTTGGCTGCTTTTGACACCTGGGCCACGTCGGACAATTGGGCTATTGTCAATAACAGGGCTACATTGGATGACTGGGCTACAGTCTATAACTGGGCTATGTCGGATGACTGGGCTATTCTGGCTACGTTGGATGACTGGACTATTCTCAAGAACTGCACTATGTCTCATTACTGGGCTATTCTCGATACCAGGGCTGTGCTGAAAGACTGGGCTGCTATCAATAATTGGGCTATGTCTTGATACTGGACTACAGTCAATAAGTGGTTTACACTGGATTAAAGGACAATTTCTGACAGCAGGACTGCAGATGATCTCGATGTCAGGGGTTGACTCATCATACACAGAACCGTCAGGACAGTGACTCTCGTCGACAGCATGCAGAATGTTTTTGCTGGCTTTTCCTGTGTTCTGCATTTCATAGATATGAAACTCTTCTTCGTCACTAGATGGTAGCCAGTCAATGTCAATTTCTGACTCTTGAGACGGCTCGGTTTTGAAGGAATTCGCTACAAAAACAAATACACCATCAATAACTAACCTACTTAAATTGTGCTATATGTGTCCTGATACATACATACAATTGTGGGGCACGGTGGTGTAGGGGTATGTTTGGTGCCTTGCAACCGGAGGGTTGCGGGTTCGAATCCACCTCAAGCCGCCGCGTAGGAACCCTGGGCAAGTCCTTCACTCGCAATTGCTCATGCGCTTCGGCGTGAAACTCCGATTCAGTGTCCGCGCTGTAGTCGGGAGCGCCTCTGAGTAGAAATCTTGAAGGGGCGCTATAACAAGTGCTCATACATACAATATTGACAGACCTTGCTAAAAGTAAAGGCACTAATCAAAGGCACTAAGCTACGCTAATTTACAAAATGTGATATTGGCAGCAAACAGTAAATTCAACATTTCACCTGAGTGGATGAATCTCTTTGCAACAAGGCTTGCGGGAATTTTTGTTTGCTCTGGAAACATCTTTTTCTTGACGGAGTTACTGATTTCAAAACTTTCCATTCGTCTCTTCCACTCCTCTCGGACAACATTCTCCACTGGTGGTTTCTCTTCAGGCAACGGCTTGGCAGAAAGTTTGCTTGCCTCGTCATCATAGCTCAACTGATGAAAATAAACCAGATAGATCAAGAAGTGCAAAAGCACAGGAATGCACCTAGAAAACTCACGAAATGTGGTAAAATCACAATATTGTCTACACTGATAACAATAATAGCAATGCTAATTATGATGATGGCAAAACTATGCTAAAAGCAGAATGTGATTTATAGGGAAAGGACAAGCCTCCTGGTTCTGGCCAACTCCCACTGAAGATGTATTTCCCACACACTGGGTAAAGTCCAGTGCCCAAGAATGTTTCTGCCTCTGTGTTACCCGGCGCAGTGTAATGATAATCGTAATCGTATGCTCCAAACTTCTAAAGCGCCACTCGAAAGCCAAGCGCAGGGCACCACCTTATTCACGAGCGCTGCGTCGAGTCAGAAGGGTTGTCCAAAAGAATAGTCCGAAGAAGGTCCGCGTCCCGTTGCCATAGGATCAGAGGGGCAAAGCAGATGTTAAGGCGGGTGCACGTCGTTTGGGTCGACAATTAAATTGTGAAGGACCAGAAGGACCAGCTATACGAAGAGGCGCAGATTATGACAAACTATTGCTCTGAAAGTATACAAAAACTAAAAACGATCACAGCGATTATTGCAGATTTAAATTATGCTTAAAAGATTTTATAATACTGCACTGTACATGCAATCTGTGATGCTACATCCACTTACCTTGCGTTTACGAGAATTTCTAGAATCCATCCCTAATACGCCAGGGCGTTAATAAAGTAATAAACTCAATCAGAATGACATACTTTGTCTCATTGTGATTTTCTCATGCATTTTTAATGTTATTTATTATTTTCCCCGATCAAAAATAATAAACAAAATGTCATATTTCGCGGCCGTAGAGACAACTTGCACAGAGTGCGCCAACGCTTAAAGCCCAACTAGAATAACTTTTCTTTTTAAGGGGTTAACTCCGCCACTGCTCCTAGGCCTACTCTGTCAGTGCCAGTCCCTAGCCTAGATGAAGAAGGAGGGCGACGCTAATGATCTTTGTTATCACGCAGTGTCGTTAAACTGAAACTACTACTTTTCTGCAGCGCCTAAAAGGCGAAGTCGCGAGGTTCGGGAACCAGCTTATTCGAACAGGCGCGTAGTCAAAATAAAATCGAATAACCATAACCAAAAATGGGAATGGAATATATAACAGGATGATGGTACTTTTAGCAGGGAGCGATGCGTGGTTAACAACAATGTAGACAAAGATGTTAGAGTCGTAGTCTACGACTCTAACATCTTTGATGTAGCCTAGATGTGTAAGACTTGAAGATGAAGAGTACCCCGTAATCTAGGTAGAGACAACCATAGGCTAGGGGCCCATTGTAATCGTAGGCCTAATCGTAATCTCCAAACTTCTAAAGCGCCATGTAGGCTACTTGAAAGCCAAGCGCAGATGAGCAACTAGACGTCAAAGACCTTGGCTGTCATAAGACGTCCGTCCCTAAACGAATTTTCATCAGAGGAGCAGCTTATTTCGAGCGCTGCGTCATGTAGGGTTGTCCAAAGGGTAATCAGAGGCCCGAGTCCGGTTGCCACAGGGTCAGAGTAGCTGGGCATGAAGTCTACTTATTTTCTTAGCCTCGGCATATGAAGGTGATTTATCAGTCCTCTCCCTGTCGTCTTATTTTCCTACCGACAGTGTAGGCCTACTCGTTAATTGAAGCTGAATTGACAAATTAAGGGGCGCAGATGGAGCAGAAAATTCGAAACAAATTTCTGCTCTGGCGGAGAGTTGAACGCCGACTTCCTGGCTGCAGGTCCAACACGCTATATTAAACCACGAGACTATCGTGCAAGACTTGACTGGAGCGATAGTTCCGATCAATCAGCGGACTTTCACAAATCACAACACTAGCCCAGTTAGCTACGATTGGTAAGAGCGTTGGCTGCGCGTCTCATGCGCCTCTGAGAAAGAGAGCATGCAGATCGCGGATCGCTTCCCGATGCTGGCTTAGCCTACTTCAGAGATTTAAATCTCGGGCTAGCACGGTCCGTAGACCTAGGTGAGGACCTTAAATGGTGGCGTTCATTCAAACGGGCGAGCGGTCAAGCATCTCACCCGATCAATTCAGGGTCCAGGGCTCCAGGCCATAGGCGTAGCTACATTGAGGCACGAGGCAGTTGCCTCCTCTTGCTTTTTTTATATACTGGAACTTTGATTGACCAATGACCCCAATGACCAGAATTTTGCCAATGGTGTGAAGTTGCCTCCTCTTGAATTTAAGTCTAGCTACGCCTATGGTCCAGGCCATATACAGTCGCTATAGAAAACGCGAACATAATTTTCATTTACATTTACACAATGCACCTGATCAGTCGCAAATTATGGACAGACATTAGGCATTGCATGCTAGCATTTCCATTGGCACTTGTTGGGACCCTTATGGCTCTATATAGGTGCCTCGTGTGGGTAGGGTATTGTAAGCTGAGTGCACAATTCAAACTATTTAAGTGTAGGCCCATGGTTAGTCCGTCACTTTGCGATTTCAGTTTAATAATGCTGTTGATCATTTTAAAGCCACGTAGCTATTGGCCAAATATTTGTGTCTAGGGCTGCAGCAAATTTCATGTATCGACTTTCCTATAGGCTAGGTTTTCTATACACAATGAATTAGGATCCTTTATGAGCACGGGTTACTCTACTTGCAAACACTTTCCTGAATTTCTTAACATGGGCATACATACTCTCGGAGAGATCATCATTTCAACGAAATGCAAAACTAAAAGACTGGGGAAAATCATAGAAAAAGTAATCAAAAATATACTGATTACTGTAGGTCTTTACTTCCGCTTGTTTATATATGCACGTCATTCTGTAAGTTGAGCTTTCTGTCTATCCCATGGTCTGTGTCTGTCTATGTAGCTGTCTGTGTGGCTGTCTGTGTGTCTGTCTGTCTTTGTCTGTCTGCTTATCAACCTTGTTGCCGGCCAATCTTCGTGCATATAGGAGTCATACGTTTAAGTTGGACTCAACACAATACACCAATAACAGAATCTTTGGAAACATGTCGCATTCACAGAATCTTTGGAAACATGTCGCATTCACAGAATCTTGGAAATATGTAGCATTCACAGAACTTGATGAAACAAACAAAACTCGATGAAATTCAGAAACATCATTTGCACACAGTTTTCAGCACTCCATCTCGTGGAATATGCGACTAACTCAAGACCTTTTCAAGCTTCTCCAACTTTTCCTAGCTGAAGCCAAACTCCTCCTGTTCTGTTTAGCCATAGTCAGTGGCGGCGCCAAGGGGGGGAAAGAGTGGGGGCTTAGCCCCCTAACTTCGGCTCAGCCCCCCAAAAGTGGGAAATCACTGCAAATCACAGGGAGGAGGGGACAAAAAGGAAGGGCTTGCAAGCTTTAGCCCCCCAAAACCGGAAATTCTGGCGCCTCCACTGGCTGTAGTTCCTTCTCGTCTACGAGAGATGCATTTTCTGAAGCTGCGGCTATTTACAAAAGCCAATATCATGTAATTGAAAATGTCGACAGCTGTACAGCTCGATCCACAGTTTAAAAGAACAGATAAAAATTTAAAACATTAAAATCTGTTATTTAAACAGAAGAAACTACACTCAAAATGGCTTAAACTTGTCCAGCAAAACATCAAGCTCTGTATTACATTTAAACTGTATTTATACCGAAAGAGCAAAATGATCCGGTAATGTAAACGATAGACTCAACAAAGGTGGCGGACGTAAAGAAACAAAAAGCTTTCACAGCCTTTGTTTGTCTTCTTAATTAACGAGTCTTCTTAATTAACGAGTCTTCTTAATTAACGAGTCTTCTTAATTAACGAGTATGCTTCAGACCTGGAAGACAGGTGTATTAAAGGCACACAAAAGAGTTACATCGTAAAGGCACTTTATACCATCAACCAATGTTAACTTTAAACCACCAACCAACTCAAACTTTAACTGACTCAACTTAAACTTTTGGTCACAACAAAAAGAGACAAAAAATTGGGAAGAACTCACTGTCATAAAGATACCCAGAATAAGTTTGAAAAACAGTAACACAATTTAAAATGTTAGTTTCTGAGACAGAGGTTAATTGTAATTGAAAGCTTCTATTATATAGCACCTCTTCACGAAACTCATCAAAGACCACGACAGAAGAGAATGGCCTTCAGTCGCTTGCGAAACAGAGGCACGGAGAGTAGACACTCATGTTGCAGATTGCATGGAAGCCTGTTCTACATGAGGGGCCAACAGCTGCAGAAGAAAGATTTGCGACAAGTTAAGGAGGACATTGTAATACATAGCTCTCTAAGTAGGATGGATCACAAGCGGACAGGCAGCTACGCATCAGCAAAAGTATCTTAAACTCAATGTGTCTTGCATGGATAACCAATGCATCTTGCCTTATACACATGACCTAGTTACATTTAACCCAGTGACCTTGAAAATAAGAATCAATCCACTCGTTCAAAACTTCAAAATCTGCTGTAAATTTGCATGGCTACAAACTGTCACTCTTCAAAGAAACACAACAGCATAAAACATGCAGACTTTTAAAAATCTGAACCATTATAAAATAATTTACTGGCTAGAGTATTAATTCCTTACAGTATGAAGAATGTTACTTTTACAGCAAAGTTTCAGATATGAATATTTAAAAAGGAATCGCTGCAGGATAACATTTCATGCAGTTAATCAGATCTAAATGTTAACCTCATTTTCTCAGCATCGAGCAGCACTAATAAGCAAACTGCTAATCAAAACGGCAGTATAGTACTTTTAAGAGACTATAATTGCATTTACATCAATTCCGAGTGACACAAATAAAATGCACATATTTGATTATACGTTACATGATAATAGAAAATATATATTATAATAGAAAAAATATACACAATGGAGATTACACAAAATAATATGTTGTATGGAGATTTTTATTACTGGAATGATACAGCATATCTGTGGAAGACTTCCAACCTGGAAGGATGCTGGAAATACAGCAATACAAGTCCAGCCAATTGGGATGTAGATTTATGATCTGTTCATTTATATAGCACCCTTACAGGACATCTCATCAGACATTTGCCAAAGAGATTATTTTCAGTCAGTACAAAATTTCTTCAATAAACAATACACCATGTGCATACATAAGCCAAGGAGAGCCAAAGCCTGGCTAATTGGCTTACGATATACACAACTTATTCAACGCAAAATAAAATGGACACATTTCACTGAATAGTGATAGTATTTGAATTGTGGTCGAGGAAAAGAGAACAACAGTGTCACAAAAAGTTGTACTGCTCAGCGAAATTTATTCGCACATAATATATCGTTATTTAAGGAAACCTTCATAGCAGATAACCTCCACATTTCCACATTTCACTTGATAAATACAAGAACCATACAATGTCGAGTATAGGCTACATTGAACAAAACAGAGATCCAAAGAGGAGTTTATACATTTATGATTATGTGCCAGCAATGTAAATATTCAATAATAATAATAATAATAAAAATAATAATAATAACAAACAAGTTACAACATTAATAACATTATACAAATGAAACCATAACGCTCAACACAGATGACAGTTAACCATTTAGAAACTCATAAATAATTCATAAATTCACATGGAATTTGTTATTACTGCAGAACAGAAGTTACATTTTTGTCATGAATAATTATGGAATAAGTTGTCATGAATGTAGAGACCTGTCTTCAAATAATACAAAGAGCATTCACTCAAACACCTTATAACAGAGTGCTGACATGTGACAGTACAGGCAAAAAATGAGAATAAATAATGTCGCCAAAAAACAAGCTCTCGCACTGAAAACGTGACAGTCTGAGCAGAGAGTGGATGTATGACAGGCACCACTTTAGCTTAACTGGAAGCTATTTAATTTATTTTAACAGATCATGGCATAACACGGAAATTGACGGAATGCTTTCAGTTACTTTTGCACCTTCGTATGTTTACAAAAGCTAGGGCATGTAACAGAAAAATTCATTGGTAGAACTTCACAAGGCTCTGACAAATCAGGAAGTGCTGGATAACAAAGTAAATGGGAAAGAAAGACAGCAACAAAAAGCACACGGAAAATGGCTCACTATTGGGTTTTCAAAATCATATCGTATCTAGAAATTTGTAAGGCGCTTCTTGCAGCACAGACCACTCAGAGGTACCATCAGCACAGAAACCCTGTGGAAACAAAAATAAACTGCCTACATACGGTCCTTTAATTTTTACATTAATATACAGTCACATTGCAATGCATAGGCACAAATAGATGGTGCCAAGCAGTTGCGCATCAACAACTTTCTGAGTATGTACATACAAGACTGCGTCAGTATGCAGTCTTGTAAGTACCTTCGTTTATTCTCCTTCTTAGAGGAGATCCACACTCTCGGTGTTACAAGACAACCCTTTCACGAGTGTCCTTCAATTTAGTGGTGTTACATAGAATTTCTTACCCTGTAGAAATCCAGGCAAACGAAATTGCTTTTCTTACGAAAGGTCAGAAGCTCTATCCGTTCAACGAAAGGCAAAAAACCACTTTCTGTCACAATTATCACAACGACTCAACACTTAAGGATAATAACAGCAAGTATTCAACCGGTCATTTCAACCGTGTTGTGCTAAATCACTAAGGCATCATCACAATTTCACATTCAGATCAGTGCCACTTGCAAGATGACACTGCTGTAAAGGTCCAAATGAACACGTCAAAACAGGGAACCAGTGAAGCTATATTATGCACATTTGAAGCTATCAGAAGTATCACTCGACACTGTATTAACACAGAACAGCAATATTCATCAAACTAACACAAGCTGTAACACTCAGTCACAATCACACCATGAAACAATAACAACTAGTCACTACACGTTGTGAAACTATATAACTAACTACTGTGCCTACTATTCTGGAAAAATACACTCGAACTTTCCAACAGCGCGAGTTATTACACAAATTCTTAGATAACACAGTTCCAAATGCAGGTCCAAACCTTGTTCGGCTTTAGAAGCACTCTGACCTTGACGACGTCATCAAAACAGTTCCTAAACGTATTGCCAAATGAAGGTTGCAATGCATATGATTTTTATGTCATGATACCTTACATGTCTTTATACATAAACCACCCACAAGAGAAGAACAACCCAAACTCTTAACCGAGAAACATCCTACAGATTTTTATAATTTCTCAGTCGTGTGAGGATAAAAGACGTATTACATCGTGTAAGGTACAGGAGTTGGAGAGGGGCTGCCAATTGGAAAATACTCCTCTCCATACTAACCTAGTCATGTAATGTCATGTAAATGCAGAGACGAACTTCCTGCTCAAAAAATCAATTATACATCTGCCAAAGGTCACACACAATAAATCCCGAAACACTGACAAATTTCACTGTGTCCAGAACGATCAGCGGCAAATAATGTCTGGTCAAATGTATGTATGTATATATCTATGCATCACATAAATTCTTATATAATGTAGAAACATGGATCTGCAATTTAGTTACACTTGAAAAATTACTTCATTATAACCCAGTCCCATTAAGAAGCAGTTCTTGACCTGGCTTCCAAAGAGTGTTTCATTGTACTATTACGTCAAAAGCTTATACTTTATGTCCTAATTCTACTCCAATCAGGAAAGCTTTTATCTGAGATAAACAGAAACCTATCAGCAACAGCGAAAAAAACTTTCTCACATCAACTGTGCTTTGCAACTCAATCGCTTGCTCGCCAGCAACAGTCAGACAATGCTTTACACTTATCCTATCGTAATTCCTACCAACAATGTTAAACGTTCATAGCATCATTCTGGCAAATCCAATGCCACGGTCTTATCACACGACCAACAACAAAAACAGTTCCTGAAACATTCAAGATCGGCTGGAATAAACTCAGAGAAATTGATAGATAACATCTTGATCGAAATTCCAACAACAATGGCTTCATATTATTGTGAATATAGGTACAGCATGAGCTCATTAACGATATGTTGTCTGGAATATGCCTAATGATACATAGTGTAAACCAGGGAGTATGCAAAAAGGAATAATGATAACAAAATATAGCATGATAAGTTAATAGTTTTGGAAGATATAACCTCACCTCGCGTTAAGCAGAATGGTGCGCATACTGGAGTGTTAATAAGTCCGCACTGTACCAACAAAATGCCTACAAGAGCTATACATCATTTCAACTGGAACGGAAAGATCCTTAAGGCAATTTATTACATCCGGCTGCTGGTGTACATGCAGTTGATCCATGTAAATAATTCCAATAAACAGGTGTGTACATAATTAATCACACACAGCATATTACAATCAACAGATGTGCAGGTAAATAATTAACAATGTATTATAATCGTTAGTGTGGTGCAAAGTAGTAATCATGCACAATCTACCATGTATGTATGTCTGTATGTATATGGACATTTATATAATCCACAGGTGCAGAGGCAAAACATCATACATGTACAATTTTATAATCACCAGATTTGTGCAGGAAGGTAAAGAGGCACAGTTGTTTACAAACACCAAACATCAACAACCTAATGAAATCGCAGACGGTTTCCATAGCACCAGAATCTCACGATATCAACAACTTGACGATCACTTCGGAAGGCCATGTGAAAATAAACAGTGTTTGAGTACCTGACACAACAAGTGGCAAGATAATATATCCAACGGTTCCGAGACAACTCATCTACAGACTTTTCGTCTATGACACTTCGTCTACAGACACTTCGTCTACTGACATTTCGTCTACAAGTGTATCTTTATTCATTACGGCTAATCAACAGAGGCCGCTTTCTTATAGTTTTGCTAAAACGTGCTAAATATTCTCAGGAATCCATCTTCTAATTACTGAAAAGATTATTTTCATCAATCCAACTTCTATTGAATGGAAACTTAGTTTCAAACATGCATCTAGCTTGGTATCCAGCCTCTATTTACGGTAAAAATTATTTCGATCAATCTAGCTTCTATTTCAACACAGGAATGTTTTCATCAATCCCACTTCCATTTAGGGAAACAGTTTTTTCATCAATTCAGCTTCCATTTTAAAGTGACAATATCAAATAACTTTGTAGACGAAATGTCGGTAGACGAAATATGTGTAGACGAAGTGTCGTAGACGAAATGTCGGTAGACACCATAACCAACAGGTGGGCAAGCCAAGTTAACAGAGATTACGTTCTCAGCGTTGAGTAAGAACACAGTTCAAACAAAGGATACATTTGCAAATAACGCCCAAAGGGGTAATAAACAACCAAAGTAGGAAGAGGGGATCAAGATTCAAATAAAGTTCAATAGGTAGTTTACAACCACATTTAAAATTGCATGTATCCAGAGGATAACTAACAACTGTACTTAAAAAAGGGCACAATATGTAAATGCAGCCCTATTAGCAACTTACAACCTCAGTTAAAATACCACAAAATACACATAAAAGCCCAAGGTTGAATAAAAACAACTCTTACACGAATTCAGTCACCTCTACAGATAAGGATATAACATCCTATATACAGTTTTTGGATTAACGAGCATATACAAGTCCCTATCCACATAAATTCACTGATCTAAATACACATTTGTGTCCATATATACAAGCATGTACACAGCATAATTAAAATACAGCCAAATGCAATCTGTGAAACCACAAAACAACGAAACCCATTATGCACAATTGAAAGAATCAATGCTTTCGACATTTTGTATTACTGTATCTTTACATTACTGAGGCTGTCTATATCACTAAAACAAAGATGAGTAGATACACAAAGCAACGTGATCTTGTGTAGAATCTAAAGCACGGAGAGGAAAAACTTGTGAATGTCGATGGATTAAATGGACACGTCGATAAAAATAACGGAAATCATAAGCACAGGCAGAAGTCATACATCTGTGACTGAAATGTGAAGCATTCAGCGAAGGGGCTGCCGCTAATCCAGCAGTTGATCAACTGGCTTGGCTCTGCTTCTGGAGCTTCTTGATCATATCTCTAACGGACGATCGAGCTTCACCTCCCCTCTCAAAGTTGTCATCAGTTTTAACCTTAAAGTAAAATGGACAATCAGTTCACATCAAAAGCAAATAACCTCAAATATTCCACCTGTCTGGTCAGTTGTACAGTCAATCTGTATTAATTCAGCTGCTAAGAAGAAGTCGAGTCCCTTACGCTAGCCCTGAGGCAGCCATGGCCCATGGGTATGAAGTGCACGAGGTCAGTGACTTCATTTTCTTAGCCTCAGTATATGAGGGCGGGAGGCCTGTTAGGGTATGGCATTATGGAGAGGTATCCTGGGGTGGATTGGGAAGGATAGATGCAGTTATAGGCAAGGGATGATCAGGGGTGAATCAGAGAAAGATCAGAAGGAATGGACAGTGATAGGATGGGGCGAGGGAATCAGAGAAAGGGATGCATGGCAGAAGGGGTGTCATCCAGGAAAGGCTAGTTTATAAAAAAATCATCGATAAATGGAATACCTTACAAGTACAAAGAACGATAGTAGAATTTAAACAACAAAATCAACTTATCATGCTTGCAAATAAATTCCTTTTTCATCATGAACACATTCTGTGTGCAAGGACAAGATACTTTCATATAGCTACCAAGCCCAGATTAAGCCACTGGGAAAGTAATCGTAGCACCAAACCTCTAATCAGTCTAACCCATCAAACCAGTCAACAAGTCCAACCCACAAGAAACAAGCCATTAAGACCCACTCACAAACAACCAGTCAGTTAAGTCCCCAAGTCCTACAATCCAACCAAGAAACGAGAAAAGGAAGAATTCACCACTCACCTCGCCATCGGCTTTCGATTCCTCAGTCTTTATCTCAACCTTCTGCAACATCTTGTCTCCAAAGTCCCTCGACATCCTCTTCGCCTTTCCAATCCAAGCGGCATCAGGTTCTTTGGCATTTTCCCCACCCTTCGGCTGCACTTTACCAGTACGACTGACAACGGCAGGAGGTGGACCCTTTGTCTTAACGGCCGAGGGTGCTACGTCGCCTTTCGACTTCTCTGCCTCCGCATTTTCTGATGGAACCTTGCATTCGCCGCTTGTGATGGAAGAGGGTCGGGAATTGCTGTTCTTGTTGGAAGAAAGACTTGCAGACAGGTTAGCACTCGATGCGCTTTTACTATCAGCAGAACTCGCTGCGCTTTTACTATCGCTGGACGCGATCTTCTGACTGCCACCAAGATCATTACGTGACGCATTGCCGCGATTTGCTTTTGGTGGTACGGGAACAGTTTTGACAGGTTTGACAATGCCATTTTCAGTGGCTGAAGAAATGGCAGAATCGAATTTGTTTTCAGGTTTAGTAGTAGGTGATGATGCTTCAATGGAGGTTGTGGCTGATTCAGTACTAGCATTAGAATTTTTGTTTTGAACCTTTTGAAGCACTTTATTGTACTCTTTCATACCACCTTCATCAGGCATTTTGCTCATACGTTTGTTGGCTTCATCAGCGGCATTTTCGGCTGTTGGTAACTGTCTTTTGATCTCTGTCTCTGTCACAGCGGCAGTCTGCATGTCCTTATGAATGCTATTTCTGATGTCCTTGCCTTTCTGGAGAGCCTTTCCTGGAACAGCAGGAGTCACGAAATCCGGCTTCCGATTGCTACCATTCCTTGCGACTTCTTGATTGCTTTTCTTTTCTCTTTTTACTTCATGCACTTCTTCTTGACCCTTGCTTTCTCGACTGTCTGCTACAGAAATTGGCTCAGCCGTCTTATCGTCACTTAGACTTTGACCTTCGATTAACTTAGATCCTCTATGAAGCTCTTGGAGTACGTTGACCTGAAGGTCGTTACTAGGTTGATCAACAGCCTTCTGAGCCTCTCCACTTGCTTTTTGTGTCAGGATCTCCTTCCCTTCCAGCAGATCTGTGCCCGGCATTAATGTCGATGCACTGTCCACAGGGTCTGCCCTTTTCTGTGTTTCTTTTTTCTTTTCGGTTATTTTCTTGGAGTTCTCTCGTGTAAAATTTTTAGCAGTCAACTCGGCATCGACATCATGAGATTCTTGGACCATCTGGCCGCTCTTTCTAGCACTGCTTCTTCTTGAACTGTTCCGTTTGAAGTTGCTCTCTGTAAGAGGCGCATGGACACTTTCTCTTTTCCCTTCAGCCTTTAATTTACTCTCTCTTCTCTGAGGCCTTTTAAGGCTGTTTTCTTGGCCCATTTTTGCTTCTGAATTGCTCTCTTCTGGTGGGCTGCTCTCAGTTTTCTCACCTTTTAAGTCATCATGAGTAGCTTTCGCAGCCTTTTCAGTTTTAGATAGTTTACGAAAGCTTCCCTGCGCTGGCAATGCAGCTTCGTGTTTTGCAGCTTTAGACTTGCTTTCTAGTGTTGAGCTTTCTTTTGCTTGAGCTTCAGGTGCAGTTTCAACGTTAAGACTTTCCGCTTTGCTTGCAACTTTTCTTTCTTTCACTGAACTTGAAAGCTTTGAGCTTTCGCCTGTCGAAGCTTTAGACTTGCTCTCAGCAATGGCATCATCAGCCCCAGATTGAGCATCTTTCTCTTTTGGACGTTTGACTTCCTTCATTGAAACCGAAAGTCTAATTTTGGAATCACTGACTCCCAGTTTATTAGACTTTGGCTTGGTCTCGGGTTGTAAAAAGGCACCGCTCAACTCCGTTGCCTTCACAGCTTCTTTTGCTGCTTTAGTCTCAGTTTCGCATTTAGCCTTGTCATTCTGACTCTCTGAAATTGATAAGTTGACTATCTCTGGATCTGCGGATTTTTCATTCCCACTTGAATTTGGTTGAAACTTTTTGGCCTCATCAGATCTGAAACTTCCCACTTTCTTCTTACTAGGAATGCGTATAAATTCCACCGGTTCCTTTGTTTCCTCGTCCTTTGGTTTCTTGTATGGCGTCTCTGGCAGTGGCTTCTTTGGAAGCAGAGCAACTTTGGCACTCCTTTCAGCAGTGTCGCTTCCGCTGCTGAGCTCGCCAAGAGCATAGTCACGTATGATGGCACTATTGTCATCTGAAAAACAAGCAGATATATATATATAATGCCCTTAGCTCTCTGCTCCATTCCTACAACTCCTTCTCAGTCATTCATCTCTCATCTTAAAATGTCCTATATGGCCGTGCTGGGGTTGGGAGCGCCTCCGAGTAATTCCCTTGAAAATGCGCTATACAAATTCAAGTATTGAATGAATGAACATATTCATTTATTATGCAAAAACTGGTTGGCATTGTCAGCAATAGGTACTCAGAAAATACGTTTAACACTTTAACAACGAGCGTGTACTAAAAGTGACTAGGAAACCAATGCAGCTCGTCGTTAAAGTGTTAAACAGAACTCTCGGGATGTAATTCCCGTCGTCTTTGGTTGGAAGCTTGAAGGGATGCACACGGGGTCTAAGGCCTGGGTGGCGACAGTTCTTTGACAGGAAGGGGAAGCTGGATATCTTAAAAGTAACAACTCATTTAGGGAGCCTTAAGCTAATGTCAGGTTCAGGTCATGTTTTTGTTGCATTACTCAACTTACAACAGTCCTGAGTTATGAACATTTTGGGTAGAGTAAATACGCAGTGGCAATCCACAAATGAAACAATAACAATCCAGTAAGAAAACAACAGAACCATTAAACAAAAGTGCTATATAAATGTTCTGTTAAACACATACTAATAGCAGTCAATAAATGATCTACCTGGTAATAAAAATGATAATAATTAAAAAACAATAGCAATTATGTACAGTATTTTGTAATAATACAAGAGAATTGTTAAAACAAAAAATAGTTTATAATACTTTATAAAATGCTACTCAAATACATCTCAGAATTCTCAAAAATCAAGCACTGATCATTTAAACAAAATCTTAAGAAGCTTAAACTGAACGTATAATATCCTTACCTTTTGAGTTCTGTGATTCATCCTGGCTTTCGGTACGAACTGTGGTTAAATCCTGTAAGAAACAGTAGGCAGTATCACAACAAAGTTGATTAAAAAGCTGATAATAAGCGAGTTCGTGATAAGAGTTGATTGTGAGTTGATGAAAAATAAATTGACAATAAAAGAATTGATGCTAAGAGTTGATGATAAAAGAATTGATGACAAGAGTTGACAATACGTGTTAATATATAAGAGTTGATGATAAAGAATTGATGACTGGATGAGTTGGTGACAAGAGTTGATGATAACAGTTGAATTGATCACAAAAAAACTGACGGCAAATGAGTTCACGACAAGAGTTGATAATAAAATAGCTGATGATAAAAGAATTGATCATTATGACGATTCCATTAAAACTGGAAAAAATACTTTCAACAAAGTACTTTCAGGTGTTTAAACACCAACAGAAATGCACTACATCAAGATTTACAGCAAATGCAAAATATCTCTCAACACAGCTCTACACAGACTCCTGAGGAGCAACCCTCTAGAGTAACGGACCCAGAAATACAGCAAACTGAGTTGGCACAAATGCCTCAGAGTCCATGGACAGTCTGGAGTACTTTTTACAGTGTTTGAAACGCTTCCTAGAAGTAGCTTGCTACTGACAATGATATAGAAATTATCGCCATTACCTTACAGCATTGCATAATGTTCATCAATTAGCTAATGATTAGACAAAGAGCTCATTCTAATTCTAATCCATTAGCTAAAAGATTTTGCTAATTCTAATTCTAATGGATTAGCAAATTTCAGCTTAACTAATTCTAATTCTAATCACCTAGCAATTTAACTAATCGATTAGACAAACAGCTAGTTTTAATTCTAATCGATTAGCTAAAATATTTTGCTAATTCTAATTCTAATCAATTAGCAAATTTCAGTAGCTAATTCTAATTCTAATGGATTAGCTATGTAACTAATCATGCCCATCTCTGGTGACAACACCAACAATACATCAAAATTGTAAATTAACAATCACATCATTAACCTCTAACAAAAATGTCTAGCCACCAGACTAACCTCAAGCGAACGACTGGGAGATTCACTTTCAGAGCTCTGCTTCTGGTTGTATTTTCCCGGTGCCGCTCGATTCTTCGGTTTAATTTTAATTCTGTCTTTGGCGAAGTCTGTGTTAACGAGACCTCCTACTCTTCCCACGGCGTCCAGATCACCAGCGAAATTCTGTCCAGCTGTTCAGAAATCAAACAATGAGAGTCGTTCAGAGATCGGTAACCAATCGATCAGATTTTAATCGATTAGCTAATCGATTAGTCAAACAGCTAATTCTAATTGATTAGCTACAAGATGTTGTTAATTTCAATTCTAATTCTAATCAATTAGGAAATTCAGTAGATAATTCTAATTAATTAGTAATTTAATTAATTGATTAGCTAACCAATAGGCTGTTTGACAAGTGTTTGTGCAAGTTTGGCTAATTCTAATTCCAATTGATTAGCAAATTTCAGTAGCTAATTCTAATCGATTAGCAATCAAACTGATCATGCCTATCTCTGGAGTCAGATGGCTTTCAGTTTCAGCACTACATTGGCTCAATTTTTCTCTCGGCGGTCTGGAATGGGCTACTGGGCTTCCCCTGGAGCTATGTCTACTTCCCAGAACTCTCTCTGACTCGTTCTATATAAACTTTAAAACCGTTCTTTATAGCTGTGATGGAGTAGTTCCCTTGAAGAGGTGCTACATAAATCACTGAATGAATCAATGAATGAAAACTAGCTTTCGTTTTGCAGTTCAAAGACTTTGTACAAACACTACACAAAGTTAGCTTGCAAAAGTGACAAACAGCTTACGAAATGGCAAACTCACAAGTATAATTTCAAATGCATTGCAGTTTCATTTATCTCTGGTTTACCTGTTGACTTACTCACCTAGAAGCAGCACCAACGAGTGCTATCAAGTTAACATGCGGTACTCGCTAATTAATGCACAAGTTAGGTAATGGCAACAGAGTACCAAGTTTTGTTCATTGCACTACGTAGCAAAATAAAGTCCTAAAAATGCATAGAAATTTTTAATAATTGTATTTATTAAGTGCCACTATCAAAAATCGATGGCGTTGAGCAATTAAGTGAAGGACATGATGACATAATGTGATGTGTTGCATTGGCTGCCTGTGTCTCAGCGTATCTCATATCGCATTGCTGCTCTTGTTTGTTAACGATATGTTGTGTTCTTGGCTGCGCTCCATCTTACTTGGAATATGCGTGATCTTTGCCGCCCAGTGTCTGATGTTCCAGCGCGTCGGGTGCTTCGCAATCTGCGACGAGGGTGAGTTCCTTGTTCCACGGACTCGCTTGGCTATTAGGCAGCGCCGTGCAATTCTCGGTTGTTGGCCCTTCCATTTGGAATGACCAGTTTACCACTTAAGCTTGATCTGTGTGCCCTCTCAACCCAGTTTTTTACTTGTAAGCCATCTGACAGGGTTCTACAAGTCCCTTCACTCAAGTGTTTTTTCTTTAGTCGTAGCTGTTTTTACCAGCTGCACCCTGAGTAGTTTCTTGAAGCGGGCGCTATATAAATCACGCTCTGAATGAATGAATGAATGAATGTTCCATAAACATGTTCAACGTCTCAACTCAACCTCTGACACGTTAGAAAGCACGCACTCCAACCAATCGGCAAACAGCCACATCCGAATACATCTGAATTATAAAGAGACTGGAGTGCCATTAAGTCTGTATGACACAGGTATGGATTCGAACTGATGACAATGATCTGTATTTATTTGGCCGCCGACCCCGCTCTGCAGTCCGCGGTGAAGCATGTCGCTCTATCTCTGCAAAACAATCTAATGACAAAGCATCGATCGTGTATTGTATTATATTGTATTTGAACACTTGTTATAGAACTCCTACCAGATTTTATGCCCATTCAGAGGCGCTATTCTTTTCCGACTTGGGCCGACAGCTGAATCGGAGTTTCACGAAGGGGCGCTATATTAAGTTTCATTGATTGAGTGAAGGACTTGATTGATTGTCCCTATTGAAAGCCATATTTTGAGGTAGATTCCAAACACTTCAACCTCCAGCTGCAACCATGTCCGAACATCCAAAAACCACTGAACTATAAAGTTGTATTGTGATGTGTTGTATTGTGTGTTGTATTGTACTCCACGTTTATAATGCGACCGAGCCACCAACAGTAAAGATCCGAGAAATTAATCTCGTGTGTCAAGGACATGTCTTAACTCTCCATTCACTATGTAGCAATAATCTCAGCCTGCACACTCACGTTACTGGGCAAGCGGTCAAACCATTCCGCTACCATGTCACCTTAGGACCAGTGTTGATTCATGCCCCTGAGCAGCAAACTGTGTATAATAGCAGATCATTAGTCAAAAGCGCTTTGGATGATTATCTAGAAATCAGACGACCTGTCTGAATATAATAGTTTGGGCAGCAACAACATATGAAACATTGAAGACCAATGCAAGTGGAAATACCTGGCTTTGGAAGAGGCTTCTGTTTTATAGGTGAAGCCGGTTTCTTGGCCGTCTGGAAAGCAACATGATGCATTTACATCAATTCGGTAATTGCAAATTTATATAGCGCCACTTCAAGAGACTAGTCAGAGGCGCTCTTGACATAACACAAAGAAACCATATCAAACAAAAACGTTTTCGACTGTTTGCGGAAAAGAGGCAGAGAGGCTTAGAAGCTCATGTCACATGTTTCTATATCATACCAGTATAATGCCACACAAGAATATCTTAAGTGTAGATAAAACTCGTTAGGAATATCTTCAGCATTAGCAATATCTTAAACAAATTGTTCTGTGAATTTTAAAGCCAAAACATTGAATATCTCAAGTGGCAGCTTACAGACTAAGATACGGTGAGAACAGGAAAATATTTCTAAATAGGGTTCATATGCCGTACGCACCGTATTTTCGAGACTATTAGTGGTGGTTTTTAACATCAGAGTCAAGGGTAGCAACTTGTATAAAGGTGCGAAACTTGTTAATCAATCAATCCATCAATACAGAAATGAATGATTAATTATGTACAAATTCCTACAAGAAGCAAAGGCTTACCTTTGAAACCTCAACTGGGTGTGTCGGCTGGATCTTTTCTTCTTCTGTAGTCCTTGGTGGTGGAAAATCATTAGGCACACCAGTAAATGGTCTGGATAAAACCAAACATTAACAATTTCAACTCAAACACTTCTCAAATTTATTATGTTCACTATAATCACCATCATAGTCATCACCATCACCACATACATCAACATCTTATCTATGAAAATTGTCACCAGTCAATGCTAATCATTTTCAAGATTTACTTAAATAAAATCATCCCCCTTACTACCATTTAGTAAAATATTGTCCTAACAAAAACAATACATTTCCAACCTTTACTATCTCCATAAAAATCATCACAATTCTAATCTTTAGTGGACTCACCTGGTCATACCACCCACATCCTCAATCATAACCACTACTATTTCACCCAAAAAATGTAATAGCCTCTTTGTCAATAATCAAACTCTGGTTCAAATACAGTAAATAACAAGAAGAACAAATGCAAAGCAAAATTACTAACGGCTGAGGATCTTCATCAGTTGACCTCCTACGTCTGAAGATATTAGTAAAGGATCGCCAAAGCTTACACTTCCCACGCTTCTGCCTTTTCATTCTCAGATTTCACTCGAACTCTACAGTTACATACAAGACTGCAGGTGTAAAGTAAGAAATACAGGAACAGAAACCATCTATAAGGAAGTATCCTCTCAAGTCTACACTGACATCATATGATCCACAGCCGTGTACTATGTAGTAGTAGTTTCAGTTTAACGACACTGTGTGATAACAAAGATCACCCTCCTCCATTATCAAGACTTGGGACTGGCACTGCCAGAGAACGAGCAGTGGTGGGAGTATGTTGTTTACCACATTTCCATTTCACTTTGCCCCACCTGTCCGACACCGTAAAGCAAATAATAGACATAATACGCTCTACTGCACCTTCGTGTAACACAATGCCTGTCTAAACCATCGTTTTCGTATTTTATTAAATGTTAATTTAATAATTAATTGGCACAAATAACATAAAGTCTGCTACCAGATGCAGACATCATAGGGGGAAATTGTTTTTACGCGTTCGATTACCTGCTAACGAATAAAGACTCGGGTTACAACGGTTTAACACGATTTAAATAACCACAAGTCTTAACAGCTGTGTTTTGATTGTTACTAAGACTGTTTGTGTTTAAAACTTTAACTGTAAAGTGTTGTTTATTACCACTTCCGGAAGTATAAGTCCTCTTAAAAAGTTGTTTAATCTTTAAACGCCATCATCAGGTACATGATGGACGGAGAGCCACACATCACGTGGTGGCATAGACTAATATGCAGCCGTTCCTTGTTGACTTTCACTAGCGATAATAATAGGCCTATTAATTATTAGGCGGGACCCGATAGCGCATTGGATACATAACACACTGGCATAGAGAGCGAGAGGTAGCGAGATCAAGTACCGTAGGCGGACATGCTTTGTAGGTTGATATTAGCGCTGTGTATTGCAGGCTGTCTGTTCTGTTAGTAGCCTAGTTAAGATTTATTTCTTCTCTCATTTGTGTTCGTGTGAATTGTTTCAATTGCATAACTGTACACTGTAACCGGTTGCGGTTTGTCAACAGCCTCGCCAGGATTTCAGGTTTGCGGGGCTAAAGCTTCAAGCCCTTCCCTTTTGTCTCTTCCTCCCTGTGATTTGCAGTGATTTCCAATTTTTTTGGGGCTGAGCCGCAGTTAGGGGCTGGGGCTAAACCCCTCCGGGCGCCGCCACTGTTTGTCAATCGGATTGTTTCAATAAAGAATATTATTATTTGTAAGTTAACGTTACAATAATAGAAACACTACAAGTTAATGTTCAAATGGAACTAGATCACAGTTGAAGTAATGAACTAGATCAATAATTGTTGTGCCTGGAAACTGGAAAGTGGTCTGTTGGATCACGGATGCGTTTGCTTTAACCATTTATGTGAAAAAAAAATTGCTAATAAATTGATCTTCACTTGTACCTTTCAAAAGCTGATGCAAGTTAACTCACAGCATTTTTTATAGTCTTAAAGAAGTGTAATTGATTACTTTTCACTACTTACATATTTACTGAATAAATACTTTTAGTTTGTAGGAAGTGCTTCCGGTTTTTTGAGGTCAATCGTTTACGGATGAATAAAGAAACTCGATTTATATTATGGAAACTTCGCTAAATAATAGTAAGATATTTATTAAGCTCTTAATTGACGATTTATTCGTATAGTTTAGAGATTTCACGCAGTTTTGCAGTATTTAAGAGTACTAACTGTTTTGTTGTGACTTTGATCTCAGTGTGGGACACTTCCGGGAGGAACTTACTTGAAAGATGGAATCTTTGTGTTCAAATTGCCGGCCACAAAGTTCGGGGATTTACTCTGAAAGTGTACTTTTGAGCTGACTTATTTCAATATTTCTAAAGTAATATTTAGGTGCTTGCATTTCAGCCTTGCTCCAACTTGTACAGAACTTTAAACTGACTCGAGTGACGTATCGTATCGTGTGTATACAGTGTATGAGATCTATATTAGTTTGGGCATTTCTAACAGACTAACTCGTTTGCATAGAAACTAAAGTAAAAAGGTTGAGATAAGGTGAAGTAGTCAAATATTTATAAACATGAGTCTCCAGAGGCTAAAGGGAGTTGAAGAATCTGGGTTGAAGACTTAGACACAACAGTCACAATTTGACAGCGGACACCTTTCCTCTCTGGCATGGCTTGACAACAATTTGCTGGACCAGGATTTAAACCCTGGATGCAGAAGTGAATGACAAATAGGTTCACAATCTGCCAGGTGACGTTAAACCTCTGTTTATTAGTCTTTGCAGAAACATCTGACACAGACAGTCATGTTTAATAGGTACACACTTTTACATTTGGCTAGCCCCCATTAGAATACTGTGAGCACTCATAGCCCAAACAAATATAACTGCCTGGGACGGAATATACCATAGACTTTTTGAGCTAAAGTCTATATGTAACCATTGCAATCCAACAACTGTTTAACTTTCCAAATTGTACTAGTATGCACTTGGCAACAAAGACCATTATAAATTATAGGTTGTCTGAAATTTGGCTTTGAGAATGGTTAGCTAGAAACGTTGCTGCAGGCATGCTCACTGGAATATGTGGTTTTGAAGTTGAGTGACAGTTGTTTTTTTTTTTACCTTTTTTGTAGATTCTGTGATTTTAAGTAACTCACTTGGTGCGAAATCATTTTTATGCACCGAATGCAACAAGTGCTTTTCGTGTCGAAGTCATTACGAGCGGCACGCACGAATTCACACAGGGGAACGGCCGTTTGCCTGCACCACATGTAGCAAACAATTTAAGAATCTCAGTAACCTCGTGGCACACACAAGAACTCACACCGGCGAGAAACCGTACGAATGCGACGAGTGTAATCGACAGTTTTCCGAGGTGAGCACTCTGAGGAAGCACAAGCGCACGCACACAGGAGAGAAACCATTTGCGTGTACCGAATGCAGCCGACGCTTCACACAGGCCGAACACCTCAAACGCCATGGCCGCGTGCACACTGGCGAAAAGCTATTCATGTGCAGCGAGTGCAAGAAGAACTTCACCCGACTGAGCAATCTCGAGACGCATATGCGGATTCACACCGGAGAGAAACCGTATAGCTGTCAACACTGTACGAAAGGATTTATCAGCCTTACAAGTGCTAAACGACATGAGCAAACCCACTTCGTGCCTAAGCCTTTTGCATGCAAGTCATGCGGTCAGCAATATACGCATCTTCGAGGACTGCGAAAACACTATCCGTGTCAAACTGTTTGATGATCGTAATCATGAAGTCTGAAACCAAAGACAGAAAACGGAGCAAATCGTCTTTTCCTAAAAAAAAATATTTTCAAAATATGTGCTGTTGGGTTTCTTTAAGAATTGTGATGAATTTGACTCTTGAAATTTCATATGAATTCTACAATATAGCTTTGACTTGAGTACTTGTTATGAAAACAGAAAACTGTTAGTTATTTGAAATTGTGTATGTTGTTATCCTTTTGCAGTTTCTGTTGAAATGAAGGTTGGTTTTGATAACAGGAAAATTATAGTTACAAGGATTAAACTTCAAATTAAGGATGTTTTTGGTAATAGGCAAATTATGTTGACAAAATTTCTTAACGATAAAATCATTAGATAATAATGATGATCCAGAACTGTTTGATCAATAGATGAGAATATGGTGATTTCAGATGAACGGTTGTCTAGGAACATTTTTCCAAGTCATATCAAGCCTTGTGCCTATGTTTGACAAGACGGGAGCAGCCTTGTAAGCTCCATATGCTTTTATGATTGACAAAATAGAATATTTGTGACAGTTAAGTTGAGGCAACCTGCCCATATATATTCATATATAAACGCCAAATCAATGCAGAATTTTTTCCTGGATAAATCAGAATCAAGGCAACGCAGTTCCAAATGTGTGGGCACTACCTTATTTTTGAAAAATTGTGTTTTTAGGGCATGTGAAGGTAGTTCCCTGGTTATAAAAATAAGTACTAAGTACATGTAGCAAGTGCACCTAAACCTTCTTATGACAAGGTCATAGCTCACATTCTGATATATTAGTCTGGGCATTTCTAGCAGACTAACTCGTTTGCATTGCAACTAAGGTTAAAAGGTTGAGAAGCCATGAAGTAGTAAAATATTTATTGCTTGCCACGGTAAGCATGACTCGTCAGAGGAGAAGTGAGTTGAAGGATCTTTGGTTGAAGACTCGTACACGACTTGCAATTTGACAGCGGACTTCCTTTCTTTCCTGGTATGGGTGGCTTGACAACATGGACCCCAAATTTAGTTCTGCTTAAAAATTGACTCGAAACACAACCTTGTAAGGCAGTTCTTGATGTGGCTGCCACAAATGGCATTGCAATATTTTTTTGAGTTGAAATGTCTAAATCAACACTGAAAGATGTTTATGAGATTTGGAACTGGGGTGGGTTTATGTTGCATTGTTTGATTTTCAGTATTGGACTTCTGTGAAATTCCTTACAATTGTATTTGATATTGCCCTCTTTCGAAAGTTCAGAAGTGCAGAAAGTCATACGACAGAACATCGATGGCGCTGAGCAATTGTGAGTGGAAGACTTGCTCAAGGTCCTTACACACTAACTGCCTCGGGCGAGGTTCGAATCCGTACCCTCCGCGTTACAGGCCGAGCGCTCTAACCAATCACCCACCGTGACCTTAGTGCAACACTTCACAATTCTTTTAGGTTTAGACAATAACGCTTTTCACTGAGCGGAGTGAAAGTGTACGACTGCTTTGTTTCTGCACAGGCAAACTGTCTTTATAATTGTACTGTGCAACAATTCAGCCTCTATTTTCTGTTTGCTTCTTGAAATTTTTTTGTTGTACAGCAATTTGTATAGTTATTTTGTACGCTTGACTTGGATGATTTATATATATCAATTCATATTTTCTGTTCGCTTCTTGAACATTTTTTGTTGAGCAATATATATATATTCTGATTATTGGGATTTATATATATCAATGGATATATGTTATGTATATATATATCTGATTATTGGGATGGATATTGTTATGCTGCTGAATTTATTATTAGCTATTGTTGTGCAACTCTGTTATATTTAGCTCTGATGCTGTTAGTTGATATATCGTGTGTTAATCACATTGTTTTGTTGCACCTCAGTATTTCAGCGCTACATGCTGACTTTGACGTTCTGTGGTTATGGGACTACAATGCACTGTTCCTTTGTATACCCCGTATATTGTTTTATATGAATTTTTCTATCATAAATTTATTAAAACCTGTTTCTTTGTCTATGAGATAGCAAAGAACATCTTTATGTATGTAAGAACTATAACGTTAAAGAGTTAGCGATAATAGCAAATAGAACTGCTATATTAAATTTGTTGCTTCTCAGTTGTCGTTGGAAGGTGCTATATAAATTATTTATGTTCTGTTGTGTTACATAAGAAAAAGCATTCAGAAAGAGAACAGTTGGCGTGGTAAACATTTGCTCTGATCGTTCCCTAGGTGTCACCATTGTAAGCTTACCATTGTTGCTGGACATGAATTTTAACAAAGTACAGAATAATATTAATACATTACAAAATCATAAGGATGTTAATAGTTATCTCATGGGATTCATTCAGAGTGTCATTTGAATAGGGCTCTAACTCTCAATATTACTTAATTTAAACCATAATTATGATTTTTACTATTTATTAAGAACATTAATTTATTACCTACTCTAGGATTGCGGATTTGTCTTTACAAGTCTTTTCAAGATGTTTAATATCTTTTTGCAATGTCAACTGAAGAGGGCTGAGAACTTTCAATATTATTTTTATTGTTATTAACTGTCAGAATTTAAACTCATTAAGGGTGGAAATGATATCTCTGAATGATCAGGCCACGTCTTTAATACGGACCAAAATGAAAAGAGGGCTTTTTTGAAAGGCAGTTGCTTCAATGGTGATTGCTAGTAATATTGTACATGATTGCTAGTAATATTGTACTTGATTGCTAGTAACATTGTACTTGATTGCTAGTAACATTGACATTGTACTTGATTGCTAGTAACATTGTACTTGATTGCTAGTAACATTGACATTGTACTTGATTGCTAGTAATATTGTACATGATTGCTAGTAACATTGTACTTGATTGCTAGTAACATTGACATTGTACTTGATTGCTAGTAATATTGTACTTGATTGCTAGTAATATTGTACTTATCGTTATAAATATGTACATTTTATATGCATACAAAATGTCAAATGATTGAGTTGTATGCAGCGTTTTAGCATGATCTTGTCTCACAGATTTGTTGCAGGTCTTGAAATTTATCTCCAAATTGAGCAGTAGTTTCTCTCTATGGTTCTGGTAACTTGATACTAGCATTCTAAACAGTCTGATGGCTGGTGTTTCTCTGTTGCAGTATAAACAATGGCAACCCTGTGTTTATTTTTCAGTGTTATTTTTCAATGAGTCTCCGGTAAAAAAGCCGCCATGTTCTTAGATGGCTGCGATCGTATTCGTGCCTTAGCTGCGCGATTCGTCAACCTTGGGATGATGATACTGAAGAGGTTTTTTTTATAGGTGCCGAATGTAAACAAGTTATCAAGCCATCCTATCCTGATTCTGCTCCCGCACCATCCCAATATTGATTGTGAGATTTTAAAAGGCTATAAGAGTGGTCAAATACATACATAACCAATGGTGCATATATAACCAGGGATACATACACACAACCAATGATACATATGTACATAACCACTGATACATACACATGTAGCCAATGATACATGCATAGCAAGTTTAATAAGAGTCGAATTTAACTGTATGGCAATAGGCACCCATATGTCCTGCTCTATGATGGAAGGCTGAGTCAACACACATCAAACAATGATCACATACATTGATACATACATAACATTGACCCCTACCTTACGGAGTCTGACCTGACACCCAAACAACCTGGATCATGTGTGCATGGCTTTGTATAGCGCCAGAATTAAAAACTGGTCTCCAAAATGTTGCTTTCATGTTGATGGGGAAGTGTGTCCAGGAAACAATTTCAGAGGTTTTCCAATGGAAATGGCGGCGAAAATTAATTTTTTTTATTTCTTATAAAAGCATATAAACAATTTTCGGAAACTTATTTTGGGGGTTTGAACCCGTAAAACCACCCCATAAATACACCCAAAGCAGGAACGATAATAATACGTTTGCAAACGTACCAGCCTGAAGTGGGTGGAAGTAAAAGCTAGTGTAGGCTGTAGACGTGTCGTCAAGGGTGTTGCGCTATAAAAAAAGACCTCCTTCAGACGTGAATACGAGTTTTGGCGATGGAGTCGGAGGATCTGTTATTTATTTGTCAGTTGGTTAGAAAGAAGAAGATTAGAAGATCAACCGCAGCTGATGTCTGGCTTCCGATAGATGGCAACAAGAGACCCAAACAATTGCTAATTTCTTCCAGCGTCAGATGTAGGTATATGTGCGTCAGGCACCACACCCACACACACCACACACACACCCATACATACGTATATATATATATATATATATATACAAGTGCTCACTGCTCATATTGTATATTCTGCCTATAATTATACCAACCTGTAGGCCTATGTGTACATTTGTATAGGCCTATACATACGCCTATCATATACCTATATAATATCATATTATATGCAAGTGTGTATACACATATTAAGCCTATGTATATATGGGCACCATGTGGATGGCCTGCCATGTTTTCAAGGGGCAGGAGCATGTATATATTCATATTTATTCCTGTGTATATAATACGTATGTAGTATATTGTGGTGCACACTTAAGACTTAACACATGCACAAACACGCATGCATCACGGTATATAAAACATGCATTATATATATATATAATTATATATATATATATATATATATAACCACTGCTATGGTTGAATGTGGTGGCCGTGCCAAAAAGGCTCTTTAATTTCGGAAGATATGGCGGCATCCTTCTTGCACGCACGCATCACGGTATGTCGAAGACTACGAGGAGGAGGAGGAAGAGTGGAGGAGCAGGAGGAGGAGTATGATGAGGAGGGGAGGATGGCCATTGCCTGCCTCCTCAGCAGCATAAGCATCCGCCGCCGCCGGAGGATCATCACCATCACGCTTCCTCGTCATCGTCGTCGTCTTCTTCCTCCTCCTCTTCGTGTGTGTTCGCCAGATGATTACAATTATCGTCTGCCTATATAATAAACGCCGTTCGTCGTCGTCATCGTCACGCAGACCGTAATCGCTTCTTTGGCGCTGTCTCGATAAACGCAAAACAACGACCGCTTTCAGCGCCTAAGACTCCCATCGTTGTTTATCTTACATCGCCCGCCGCCCGCCCGCACCTCGGCCGCCCGCACGAGGGCCGACCGACCGACCGATCGAGGGCCCCTCGCCCCACCGACCGACCGATCGACGCGCTCGTTAATAGGCCCTATGGGTCGACCCTTGAACATAATACAAACACCGCCCGCGCCAACGCCTTCCCGGGGCTACCCCACTCTGTCTGTCTGTCTGTCTGTCTCTCTTTTGTGTTTCTGTCTGTCTGTCTGTCTGTCTGTCTGTCTGTCTGTCTGTCTCAGTGTCTCTCTCTCTCTCTCTGTCTGTCTGTCTGTCTGTCTGTCTCTCTCTCTCTCTCTCTCTCTCTCTCTCTCTCTCTCTCTCTCTCTCTCTCTCTCTCTCTCTCTCTCTCTCTCTCTCTCTCTCTCTCTCTCTCTCTCATTGTGGCAACTTGTGTCTGTCTGTAAAACACTGTCTCCCAGGCCCTCGATCTCTCTGTAAGGAATTTTGTCTACGTGTCTCTCATAGCAGTCTGTCCGTGTGGATGAATGTTTCGTTGTGTGAGTTATTACGTGTCCGTCTGTTTATGCGTCTGTCTGCCTGCCTGCCTGCCTTTCTGTCTGTCTGTCTTTCCGTCTGTCCGTCGATCTGTCATGAAATGTTCGTGCATTGGCTGTGAAGTCGGTCGCTCCGCATAAGACCATTGCATCCATAGCTTGTAGAACTCGTAGTCTTGGGCGCATTTGGTTCCATGGTGCAAACGTCAGCTTCCGGGACCTCCGCGAACAAGCCTAGTTGCTGTCCTTCAAATTAAGACCCTAGGTCTAAGCAGGAGTTTAACCTTTTCAACCCTCCACCTTTTTTACCCCTTCACCTTGCAATTCTCGACCTAAGCGACACCAACCTTAACAGCTACTCTGCCCTTCTGAACCTCTGGAAAGCGGACTATAGGACCTCCTTCGCACTACCCTTTTGGACAACCGCTCTGACTCGACGCAGCACTCGTGAATAAGCTGGTGCCCTGCGCCTGGCATTCGAGTAGCGCTCAAGAAGTTTTGAGTTTACGATTACGATTTCAGAGTATGTCAGTTAGCTCTAGCCTATAATGCTGTGATTTTAGGCCTAGATGATACGTTTTAATAGGAAAACTCTCGCGTTAACACGCACACGCCGCATTAGTCGAGTAAAGGAATTTTAAGGAACATTGTTACAGAACATTCAGTGCATTTTCCATTGTTAATCTCACTACTTTGTTCCTTTCGACGCAAATCCATCCAGGCAACGAAAACATGAGCATGATGGTTGTTAAGTGTTCAGTTAGGTTTACATAATTTAAATTTAGATGAAGAGTAATTTTTATCTTTTCACTTTTCAGTTCGCTAGCAGTGAATCCACTGAGAATTTGAACAGTTTCGCCGATAGTTGTTTGTCCTTGGCCTTACACGAGTGTCCTTTGCTCGTCGGAAGGACAAGCTGCGAGGCGGAGGTCAACTGAGGAGGAGGAGGAGAGGGAAGAGAAGTATGAGGAGGAGGAGGCAGAGAGGAAGAAGAGGATTGCGGAGGAGGACGCGGAGGATACGGGTGTTGAATTATGGGTCTGATTTTCGCGTCTGATCGAACGCAAAACGCGTGTTTCTCAGAGTTGGTGTTTCTTGAGCTGGTATCTGGATGACGACCAGTGCTGTTTGGAGCTTCATCGCCATACACCTTCCTCTGATCCGCCCAGGGGCTTTGATTCCGCGACATGGATATCACTGGCGACAGAAAACCATGCGGTAGAAGAGCGCTGACTGCCGGGACCGAGAAAGGAGCGGCGATCGGCGGGAAAGCCATAGTCGACGTCTGCGTCATAGAACCTCTGGCGGTCGACTGGCAACCGGAAGTGGTCGGTTCGCGATCGAACCGGAAGCCCGCCATCTTTAGCATTTCCGGTTCCGGTCCGTAGGCCAGCGGTAGACCGTAGGCGGCGGGAAGTCTATTCTTGGCATCGTCTGCGTAGCGCGGCTCTCGCGATTTCTCGAAGTTTCTCGCGCGCCCGCGAGAATAGAGGAAGTCGACGACGCTGGGTTGGTTGGCGGCGTTTGGAACGACCTGGAGTATGACGCCTCTCGGGGGCATGGTAGCCCCGTTGAGGAACGGCTGACCGACCACGGGGCTCTGCATGGCCATGGCCGACGCACACTGGGCACGGGCGACTGTCATGGCCGCCGCCGCCCGGAAGCGATCGGCCTCCGCTAGGTGGCGTTCGCGTTCTAACATGGCCACCTCGAGTTCTGTGTCGGCGAAACAGCGCCGCTTGCGCATGCGCTCTGATATGCCTGGAAGAACCGATCGCAGCGCCTCTGGCGGTGGGAGGGAGTGCAACCGAGCTCGGTAGTCTGTGAAGGCAAAGAAATGTAATAGTTTACTTTACATACAGACTAAGATTATACAGTCATCATCAAGTTTTGTAATGTAAATCCACTTATATGGCTGCAAAATCTTCAAAAATTCTTATAAACTAGGTCAAGATAATTATATAGTTTTTCCATTTCGTGTACCTCAGATTTCAATTGTTAATGTAATGGAGTAATGTAATGTATAATACAATGCCAGTTGTAATGATAAATGCATTTCGTAATGTAATGCATACTGTAATGTCAGTGTAATGTAATGTGTAATGTAATGGATAATGTAATGTCAACGTAATGTATAACACGATCTCAGTGTAATGTTGAAATGCAATGCATAATGTATGTAATATACAATGCATATTTGCAATGTATGATGCAATGTATCACGTAACATCAATGTGATTTTCAGTTGATAATGCAATGCAAAATTCTTTGATTGCATTTAATAAATCAACTGAAAGAGAGCCTAAATCAATTGAATCAAATCCTAAATCAATCAAACAAAAAAGGCCTAAACCAATCAACCAAATCCCACACCAATAAAACCAAAAGGCCTAAAAAACCAATCAACCAAATCCCACGTCAATAAAACCAAAAGGCCTATAAAACCAAACATCAATCAAATCCCATCAATAAAACCTAAACCAATCAAGCAAAACCTAAACCAGTCAAACAATAGGCCTAAACCAATCAACAAATTCCCACATCAATCAAACAAAAGGCCTAAACCGATCAACCCAAATCAATCAAACAAAAGAGTCTAAACAAATACGCCAGAGGTCGTCTAATCCTCTGAAAAACAATCGTGATTCAGGCTGTAAACGGCTAATTATGCCACTGGGAAACCCGACCCCGTTCTTATGCTGGCACATCGGTAAGATATCCGCCGTCGAGGCCGACGCATAGACGGCTCACAGACCGGCTGCGGCGGCGGGCCCTTATACAGCGGCGGCGGCGGCAACACGGCCGGGCCGCACGAGGCCCACGGGCTGTTTAGAGAATGACGGCGTTCAATTGCGGCCATATGGACACCAGATCGGGCGAAGGTTTTGCAAGACTTTAAAGCCCTGGAGATGTTGTTCCAAGTCATCCATTCGATACGGTTGGCATCAAATTGACTCCGAGTCTGCGGACCTGCTATCTCCTCCGGGCAGACATCGATATAAATACACAGAGAGAGGGAGAAAAGCATACATACACGCATACTGTACACACACAGTCCTTCTTCACACATCGCACGGTGGTAAAAGTATAATGGTTGGTTGTAAGCAGACTCCGAATGGCACAAAGACGTAGGTTCTGTCGGACACGTGTAATTGTAATTCTAATTCTAACTGTAACTGTAACTGTAATTGTAATTGTAATTCTAACTGTAACTGTAATTCTAATTGTAATTGTAATTCTAATTCTAATTGTAAGTGTATATGTAATTGTAACTGTTATTCTAATTCTAATTGTAAGTGTAATTGTAAATGTATGTGTAAATGTATGTGTAAATGTATGTGTAAGTGTAATTGTAATCACAGATTTTTATAGCGCCTTCTTAGAGATGATTCACTGCATCCTATTGCCAGACAGATATGCAGTGCGTTCACCGTTCATCCACAGACTGTCTGAATCTATGCCACACTGGCAGTGTCTAACAGACAGTATCTAGTGTCCTCAAAAGTTATGGACACACTAACAACTTCACTTGTGAGGCACTACTTCGGGTGTACGGAATGTTATGCTATAGTTAAACAGACAAGCAGAAAGATAGTGACAGATAGACAGACACATATGCAGACAGACAGACCATACTGATGGACATACACTAAGACAGGCGAACATACATGTGGACGCATAGACACGCAGACGCATATAGACACGTAGACATAGCGACAGAAATATGGTCAGCAAGACATATAGACGCACTACAAGACATATACGAAAACAGGCAAACATCACACACAGACAGACACATGGATGCACAGAGAGACATATACAGGTAGACATACACAAACAGACGGACATATATAGGCACACACAGACACACACACATAGGCACCCACAATAGAGCGCCTTTGCGAGTTACTTAAAATGCCCTATATTTCAAGTGTTCTCATACATACATGCATACTTACATACATGAATACATACAGACAGACAGACGC
>JACEVL010000478.1:477209-529085 GCA_020284085.1 Aporrectodea caliginosa
ATAGCAGCCTACAAAGCATGTCCGCCCTACGGAACTCGATTTCGGTACCTCTCGCTCTCTATGCCAGTGTGTTATCCAATGCGCTATCGCCCCAAATGATGATGATGAAAGTAATAATAATAGTAATGATGATGCTGCTGCTGCTGCTGATGATGATGATGATGATTATGATGATGATTATGATGATGATGATGATGATGATGATGATGATGATGATGATGATGATGATGATGATGACGACGGTGATGACGATGATGACGATGCGTATAGACTTTAGAATATATATAAGATGATGCATATAAAATCATGTTTCCACTGTTTACTTACTTGCCAGAATATCACGTGACATTGTGTGCTGCTGGAGGCTGCGTAGATTACGTTGTAAATGTTTACGCTGTTGTAATAGCGTAACGGCTTTCTTCAGACGGTCACTGTCCGAGCTGTTCTGGCTGTTATTCGCTGCCCCCGCCGCCGGACCTTCTACCGACTGGTGCCTGAGGGAGAAAGAAGAAACAAATAAATAAATTTATGATAAATAATAAATAAATTTAAAAATAAAATATTTAAAAACAGACAAATCAAAAGTGGTACAGTAAAACATGGCAGAATGAAGCATAGACAACATAACGCAACGTAACATAAAGACGTAACATGTTATAACATTATATATAAGGACACAAAATAATTTGATGGAGAGCAGCTTATTCACCGGTCCTATATAAAATCCGCAATAGCCATTATAGTTGTCTTCATCATCATCATCGTAATCAATGTCATCATCGTCAACAGAGTAGTAAGAAGATCACAAGATTGTAATTTTTAAATTGTATGGGGCCATGCAGAGAGACTCATATTCGATCTAACACAATCAAACCACACAATCAAACAAAAGCGTCTTCAAGCGTTTGCCGAAAAGAGGCAAAGAGAGACTGAGGTGTTCATGTCTCAGGTCGTTAGACAACTTATTCCATGCAGGAGCAGCGGCCGACCACAGTAAAACTTTTAGGCTGGACCGTGGAAGCTCGGGCCGATGGAAAGACCAAGTGGCCTTGCGTGGTATATACAGAGCCGAGTAAATCGGCGATAGAGGATAGATAGGCTAATTGAAGATGATTGGAATAATTATGGTAGCCAGTAACGCGGAGGGTATACGCAGTCGAACCCCATACATGCATACTCTCATTACTCTGGCGGTCACTGTGTTAAGACCTTGAGCAAGTCCTTCACTCACAATAATTGCTCTGCGCAATCGACATTCTGTCGTATGTATATATGGTCGTGTATGTGTTTCGGAACTTTGAAATATCAAATACAGACTGCATGTCTAGATATGCAGTTGTATCATATAAAGAGGTTTTCAGCGAACGAGTATTTATGGGTTTGATACACGTCACAGGTGGCCTTAATCAGTGGCGGCGCCAGAGGGGGATAGGGGGTTTAGCCCCCTAACTGCGGCTCAGCCCTGAAAAAAGTTGGAAATCGCTGCAAATCACAGGGATGAGGGGACAAAAGGGAATTAAGGGCTCGGAGCTTTAGCCCCCCAAACCTGAAATCCTGGCGCCTCCACTGGCCTTAATCGCTTTCACAATCTTTCAGATTCGAATTCACGCAGAAAAGAGAAAGTTTCTTCTGCATGCGGAAACACACACATCACTTCACGTCCCCTCTCCCAAGCTGCACAAACGAATCAATTTGCGTATACAACATATATAGACTTATAGAGCCATAGGTTTTCTCGATACACCTATATAAGTCTGCCGTGCATACTATATAGCGCCTTTCGGAAAAGTTATAAACGAGAGCTTCGTAGCGATATATCCTTTACTTATATGGACTTCCGTGCGTGCGAGTGTGGATATGTGCGTATACACAGACTATAGAGGATACGCGGATATTGACACGCGGACGTTTGAAGCGATATAGTATCCGTCGGATGAATATAGGACGAAGGTTATAATGTAAATAGGCGCATTACGGATTATACAAAACCGCTCCGTGGAATGTTTATCGATCAAACAATCCCAGGAAATGGAGAAGCAAAGGGCCGCGAACTGTCAGCGGAGTCGGGGGGCGTCGTAGAAAGGCCTCCCAGTCGGCCGGGAAAACGCGAGGCCTCTCAGGACGGTCTTCGCAGTGGGTGACCACCAGGTGAAACCGAAGGCGGGGTCGGGATCGCCGGTAGGTGGCGGGAGGTGCCTTTTGAAGTTGAAGACGTAGGATATGTGGTAGCGGTGTCTTTATAGGTTCGTTCATTAATACAGAAGGTTAGATCTGTCAGATCGTTACAGCATCATATTAAACTCTCTCTCTCTCTCTCTCTCTCTCTCTCTCTCTCTCTCTCTCTCTCTCTCTCTCTCTCTCTCTCTCTCTGTCTGTCTGTCTCTCTGTCTGTCTCTCTCTCTCTGTCTCTCTCTCTCTCTCTGTCTCTGTCTCTCTCTGTCTCTGTCTGTCTCTGTCTGTCTGTCTGTCTCTGTCTGTCTGTCTGTCTGTCTCTCTCTCTCTCTCTCTCTCTGACGTGCTATGGAATCGCATGTGGGGTGCTCGATAGTTAGTGGTTAGCGTGTTGGACTGTCAATCGAGAAGTATAGGGGTTCAAATCCACGCCATGGCAGAAGGGAAAAGTATATAGGAGAGGGTATACCCTGTTCAGATGAGCGGAGGGATCGAGAGCCCCTATAGTTCAAAGGAAAGGGAACAGAGCTCGCGAAGATAGGCAGGAGCGAGACCCAATATCATAGTTGTTAAAAACGATCAAATCAAAATAAAAACGGAAAAAAACCTCGTTTTTTCCAAATAATAAAAAACGAAAAAAACGAGAAAAAAACGATAAATAAAATAATTTGACTTTGCTACATCTTTTACTGCATTTTAAAATTGAAAACCTTTGCATACACAATTTAATTTTAATTAGCAAATAACATACCTTGATTAGTAATCACCAAGTAACATTAATCTATAGGCTAACAATTATTTTCTTTTTCACAAGTTTGGTTTAATAAGAAATTTAGAAATTAAAAAATATTGAAATCTTTTCAAATTTCAATCGTATACATAAGTCCACAAAGTTCCAGGCTGACATAATTTCACATAAACAATACAAAAACTAAACTTTGTAAGTATAGGGTATACTTAATTAAAAATTGTACTTACAATCCTGACTTATTCAGTCAGTTTATCGGTTATTAATATTTATTATCGGTTAATCAGACATTACTGTGTACAAAGACAACATTTCGCATTTTGGATAACTTAGAAATTCAAATAACTTTTATAACTTTTATTTCCTGTACTGTGCTGCTTATTTCTCAACTGATGACACTAAATAGTGACTTAAACTATAGATGAATCCTTGAAGGAAGAGAGACAACGTAAGGGATATAAGACAAAAATAAAATTAAACAAATAATAACAGACAGTAGGGCCTAAATAAATAAATAAAGTTACATAGAAAAAAGAAAAAACGGGAAAAAACGTTACGAAAAATAAAAAACGAAAAAAACCACGTTTTTGGACAAAAATAAAAAACGAAAAAAACCTTTTTTACAACTATGCCCAATATGCAGCGCCAGACTATATGGCAGCTATCCTGTACGAAATCCGCTGCTCAGCGGGGAGCTATAGTTGAGAACGTCGCGCTTGTAGATATAGAGACATCATGGAAACTTTACAACTGCTGTTATCAAAACTTGGCAACAACAAAAATTTACACGAGGATGATATCATATACCTATGAGTTTTTAGCCGAGATAATTATGAAGCCTGCAGAATAGAGTTTAAGTTACAGATCAAAACTTTGTCTGAAGAAAGTTCCAGAGTTATGGCCATGCATGCAGCAACAGCTATATTCATTTAAGAGATTTATATAGCGCCCCTTCAAGATTATCTACTCAGAAGCGCTCCCGACTCAACCCCGGCTAAAGAAAACAGTCTTGAGGTTAGAGAAGAATGTGGCCGCAAGGGCTCTATGCATTAGGCGAAGATCCACAGGGAGCTCATTCCAGATTGCAGGGCCAGCAACAGAAAAGGCAAGGCGCTGCATAATATATATAGTTGTATTCTGCAGTTGATAATCGCAACTCACTTTACTGGCTCTCTTCGATGTCTCTGCTGCCATTGACATGCATGGTTGATCATGACATTCTATATATTATACAGCGTCTTGAGATTTCTTTTGTTTTTATACACTGTATTGGAAAGTTTCTGTATTTTTACAGAAAAAGTACTGGCAGCAGTGTTGCCAGTACTTCTTCTGTAAAATAACAGAGTTTCTGTAAATATTTTACAGAAATCTTCTGTAAAATTACAGAGCTTGTGTAAAATATTTTACAGATTCTTTCTGTAAATTAGATTTTTCTGTAAATGATTTACAGATATCTTCTGTAATAATTTACAGATATGTTCGGTAAAGATACCGATTTTTCTGGGAAATAACTACAGATCTTTTCTGTAATTTTACGGAAATTTGTATTAATTTCTGTATTAATTAGCCTGTTAATATACCGGTTTTTCTGTAAATTTACAGCAGTACTGCTCAGAAAAATAATTTCAATGGCTTTCTGCAATGTAATTATGAACTTTTTCTGCAAACATGTAATTTACTATTTGCACTCTCCGCTGGACAATATTAATTTTTATGACGGATCAGATTAGTGCCTATGTAGTCAGTAGTACATGTATACACCATGTAGTTTAAACTTCGTGAATTCTCTGCTAATGTTGTACATGTACAGGAGCTGTTCTGGCTTGATGCATTGATTTTCATCAGATGAATTGCCACATGTTTTAATGCAATCATCCATTATTAGGAAACACTATAATATATGGCTAAACAATGAAAAACTTTATATCATTCCAAACATGAATTAACAATAATCATCATTCATATTAATATTTATTGCATGTTCATAATCTCAGGCCAACACGAAACTTAAAATGATACACTTCTTGTTTTGTTCACACTAGAATACAGTGCACACTAGAATACAGTGTCCATTCAGTCATTAAGAGGATTTATATATTGGAGGACTTCAGGACCATCTACTCAGGAGTGCACCCGATCCCACATTGGCTAAATAGGAGTTTTAAGAGATTGGAGCAGAACATGGTGGAATAGCCTTTTGGCACTAGGCATTGTCAAAGGGAGCCCGCTCCAGGTCACAGGGCCAGCGACCGAGAAAGCTCGTTGCTGCCTGTCTGGAGGGCCACAAACAAGGTACAAGAATCTCGGCTTGCTTTCGACATCCAAGGTTTCCATGGCCTGGCTCAGAGACAGACAGACAGAGACAGAAAGACACAGCCAGACAGACAGACAGTGACATAGACAAGAGAGAAATAGAGAGAAAGACAGAGACAGAAGGAAAGAGGCAGAAAGAAACAGAGAGACAACAAAAACAGAGGCAGAAAGACACAGAAAAAGGCAGAAAGAGAGAGACAAAGAGAAAGGCAGAAAGACTGTGACAGACAGAAAGATAGACAGGCAGACAGAGATAGAGACAAAGTACAACAAAAAAGAAAGGCAGAGGCAGACAGACGAAGACAGAAACAGCAAGACAGACAGAAGGACAGAGCCAAAAAGAGATAAAGATAGACAGGCAGACAGAGAGGGATATATACTGCAGGCAGCCAGAAAGACAGAGAGAGACATAGAGAGATAGAAAGACAGAGGCAGAAAGACATAGACATAGACTCTTCCTGGCTCCATCGTTCTCTTTCTGTCGACAGAGACAGAAAGAGAAAGACAGAGCCATAAAGAGAGACAGAAAGACAGAGACAGGCAGAAAGATAGAGACATACAGACAGAGGCAGACAGAGATAGACAGGCAGACACAGAGAGATAGACAGGCAGAAAGAGACAGAGACAAAGACCAACAGAAACAGAATGACAGAGACAGAGAGACAAGCAGAAAGAGGCAGACAGTCAAACAAAGACAGAAGAGACAGAAACAGAAAGACAGAGGCAGAAAGAGACAGAGTCAGAGAGACAGACAGAGACAGACCGACAGAAACAGAAAGACAGAGGCAGACATACAAGCAGAAAGAGGCAGGCAGACAGACAAAGACAGAAGGGACAGAAACAGAAAGACTGAGGCAGAAAGAGACAGATAGACAGTCAGAGAGACAGACAAAGACAGACCGACAGAAACAGAAAGACAGAGGCAGACAGACAAGCAGAAAGAGGCAGAGAGACAGACAAAAACAGAAGGGACAGAAACAGAAAGACAGAGGCAGAAAGAGACAGACAGTCAGAGAGACAGACAGACAAAGACAGACCGACAGAAACAGAAACACAGAGGCAGACAGACAAGCAGAAAGAGGCAGACAGACAAACAAAGACAGAAGAGACAGAAACAGAAAGACAGAGGCAGAAAGACAGATAGACAGTCAGAGAGACAGACAAAGACAGACCGACAGAAACAGAAAGACAGAGGTAGACATACAAGCAGAAAGAGGCAGACAGACAGACAAAGACAGAAGGGACAGAAACAGAAAGACAGAGGCAGAAAGAGACAGATAGACAGTCAGAGAGACAGACAAAGACAGACCGACAGAAACAGAAAGACAGAGGCAGACAGACAAGCAGAAAGAGGCAGACAGACAGACAAAGACAAAAGGGACAGAAACAGAAAGACAGAGGCAGAAAGAGACAGATAGACAGTCAGAGAGACAGACAAAAACAGACCGACAGAAACAGAAAGACAGAGGCAGACATACAAGCAGAAAGAGGCAGACAGACAGACAAAGACAGAAGGGACAGAAACAGAAAGACAGAGGCAGAAAGAGACAGACAGTCAGAGAGACAGACAAAGACAGACCGACAGAAACAGAAAGACAGAGGCAGACAGACAAGCACTGTGCAGACAGACAAAGACAGACCGACAGAAACAGAAAGACAGAGGCAGACAGACAAGCAGAAAGAGGCAGACAGACAGACAAAGACAGAAGAGACAGAAACAGAAAGACAGAGGCAGAAAGAGACAGATAGACAGAGAGACAGACAGACAAAGACAGACCGACAGAAACAGAAAGACAGAGGCAGACAGACAAGCAGAAAGAGGCAGACAGACAGACAAAGACAGAAGAGACAGAAACAGAAAGACAGAGGCAGAAAGAGACAGATAGACAGTCAGAGAGACAGACAAAGACAGACCGACAGAAACAGAAAGACAGAGGCAGACAGACAAGCAGAAAGAGGCAGACAGAGATAGACAGTCAGAGAGACAGACAAAGACAGACCGACAGAAACAGAAAGACAGAAGCAGACAGACAAGCAGAGAGGCAGACAGACAGACAAAGACAGAAGAGACAGAAACAGAAAGACAGAGGCAGAAAGAGACAGACAGTCAGAGAGACAGACAGACAAAGACAGACCGACAGAAACAGAAAGACAGAGGCAGACATACAAGCAGAAAGAGGCAGACAGACAGAAGAGACAGAAACAGAAAGACAGAGGCAGAAAGAGGCAGACAGACAGACAAAGACAGACCGACAGAAACAGAAAGACAGAGGCAGACAGACAAGCAGAAAGAGGCAGACAGACAGACAAAGACAGAAGGGACAGAAACAGAAAGACAGAGGCAGAAAGAGACAGATAGACAGTCAGAGAGACAGACAAAGACAGACCGACAGAAACAGAAAGACAGAGGCAGACAGACAAGCAGAAAGAGGCAGACAGACAGACAAAGACAGAAGAGACAGAAACAGAAAGACAGAGGCAGAAAGAGACAGACAGTCAGAGAGACAGACAGACAAAGACAGACCGACAGAAACAGAAAGACAGAGGCAGAGGCAGACATACAAGCAGAGAGGCAGACAGACAGACAAAGACAGAAGAGACAGAAACAGAAAGACAGAGGCAGAAAGAGACAGACAGTCAGAGAGACAGACAGACAAAGACAGACCGACAGAAACAGAAAGACAGAGGCAGACATACAAGCAGAAAGAGGCAGACAGACAGAAGAGACAGAAACAGAAAGACAGAGGCAGAAAGAGGCAGACAGACAGACAAAGACAGACCGACAGAAACAGAAAGACAGAGGCAGACAGACAAGCAGAAAGAGGCAGACAGACAGACAAAGACAGCCCGACAGAAACAGAAAGACAGAGGCAGAAAGAGACAGATAGACAGTCAGAGAGACAGACAAAGACAGACCGACAGAAACAGAAAGACAGAGGCAGACAGACAAGCAGAAAGAGGCAGACAGAGATAGACAGTCAGAGAGACAGACAAAGACAGACCGACAGAAACAGAAAGACAGAGGCAGACAGACAAGCAGAAAGAGGCAGACAGAGATAGACAGTCAGAGAGACAGACAAAGACAGAAGGGACAGAAACAGAAAGACAGAGGCAGAAAGAGACAGATAGACAGTCAGAGAGACAAACAAAGACAGACCGACAGAAACAGAAAGACCGAGGCATACAGACAAGCAGAAAGAGGCAGACAGACAGACAAAGACAGCCCGACAGAAACAGAAAGACAGAGGCAGAAAGACAAAAAGACAGAGGCAGAAAGACAGATACAGACAGGCAGAGACAGAACCACAGACAGAAGGAGATAAACAGATAGACAGGCAGACAGAGATAGATAGACAGGCAGACAGAGACAAAGATAGGACAGAAAGAAGAGACAGAAGGCCTATGACAGAAGGTTGGCCAAGAGGAAAAGGGAAGCAAGACTTAGTAGACCCATGGACCACGGAGAAGGAATGGTTCTGCAGGAAGGAGCAAAACCAGCCTAGGAAGGTGCCATGCTCAATGTCAAAAGCTGCACAGACATCGAACAGGTAGGCAGTAAGCTGGGTGGCAACTACCTTTCAATAACTTTAAATAAAACGGCAAAATTGCCTCTTGGCCTAAAGTCATTTGGATCATTTTATCCAGTCCCTCACACTTAAGCACAGGAACAAGGATGGACCGTTTCTGCGATGCTGGAACAATACTCTTGTGGAGGGAATGGTTGCAGAAAACAATAAGGAAGGGCAGGAGAGTGTCCACTGGAGGCGTAACGTGGGAGTGGATCCAGGTCGCAGGTTTTGGAGCTGAGGTTGATTGAGTATTTGTGAGACAGAATCTTTGGATGAATACAGTTGATTTTCTTCGCTTGTCTTGTCACATTTGTTCCTCGTTCAGGATTGATACAACAGAAAGAAATGACAACAAAAGTCAAAGCTCGATTAACAGTCTTAATTAAAAAGTGGAACTTAAATCTTAACATCTAATATAACCATCATAATAATGACAGATCAAAAACAGGTAGCATCATCATCATCATCATCAGCATCATTATCATCATCATCATCAGCATCATTATCATCATCAGTATCTTCATCATCATCATCATCAGCAGCAGCAGCAGCAGCATCATTATCATCATCATTAACATCATCATCATCATTATTATCGTCATCATCATCATCATCAGCAGCAGCATCATCATTATCATCATCAGCATCAGCATCATTATCATCATCATTATCGTCATCATCATCATCATCAGCATCATTATCGTCGTCATCATCATCATCATCATCAGCAGCAGCATCATCAGCAGCAGCATCATCAGCAGCAGCAGCCTCATCATCATCATTATCATTATTATCATCATCATTATCATCATCATCAGCAGCATCATTATCATCATCAGCATCTTCATCATCATCATTATCATCATTATCATCATCAGCAGCAGCAGCATCATTATCATCATCATTATCATCATCATCAGCATCATTATCATCAGCAGCATCTTCATCATCGGCACCATCGTCATCAGCATCATTGTCGTCGTTATCATCATCATCATCAGCAGCAGCAGCAGCAACATCATCAGCATCATCTTCAGCATCATTGTCGTCGTTATCATCATGATCAGCAACATCATCATCAGCAGCAGCATTATCATCATCAGCAGCATCGTTGTCGTCGTCATCATCATCATCATCAGCAGCATCATCATTAGCATCATCAGCAGCAGCATAATCATCATCAGCAACATCATCATCATCATCAGCAGCATCATCATCATCATCATTGTCGTCGTCATCATCATCATCGGCAGCATCATCATTAGCATCATCAGCAGCAGCAGCAGCAGCATTAGCATCATCAGCAGCAGCATCGTCATCAGCAGCATAATCATCATCATCATCGTCGTCATCATCGGCATCATCATCATCAGCATCATTGTCGTCGTCATCGTCATCATCATCATCAGCAGCAGCAGCAGCATCATTATCATCATCAGCATCTACTTCATCTTCATCATCAGCATCATTGTCGTCGTTATCATTAACTACTATAGCCTAAGTAACAGTACAAGAACTGCAACATGATGTACGATCATATTCTACAAAATAACAAAATTAAAGCCAAATCTAGATAGGGCACTTTCTAGGTATGGCAAGCATTTAGTATCGATAGGCCTACTAAATGCTTGCCCCATAGCCTATTTGATGATTTCACATGGATTGACTTTATTAAGATTACTTACTTCATATGATCAAAAGTTCTCAAAACTTATCGCGTGATTGAACAATGGCGACCGCCTTTGTTAGGTTCGAAATGTGACTGCCAACACGCGTTGTATTCATGCGCGCCTGATACGTGGGAAAAGGGGTTTGTATTCTTGCGCGCGTGGAAACGTTCCTTACACAAGTGGGAGAATAATGAAGTGATTACCGTCATAGAATGAATTCCATGTAATACTTCGCATCTGTAAGAGATAGCAATGTACTATGTTGAAAAAATGTTAAGTTAATTTTCATATTTTAATAATTGATATCTAATGCGCGCCATTATGCCTTATGAATATTAACGAGGACAATGTGCGGCCATCTATTGACAAGCTATTTCAAGACCTTAAGTAAGTATGTAAGCAAAAGACTACTGTTATAGGCCTATTTCAGATAAATTGCTGTGTATTCTATCTCATATTATATATTTTAATATTCTGTTCAAACGTCTGTTTCTTCTGTAACACAATTCTATCTGCAAAGCCTATGCATCAAAAGATAGATTGCGGACATCAGAGTAGGCCTATAATGCTAGCGTTCTGTGTAGAAAAATCAGATAACGCATTCTTAATCAGAAGCATTCTTAAATGAAACTATGATCAAACCACATCAATGGGCAAACTCAGACACACCATTACATTATTTTGTTCATTAATTAGTCGGTCGGTCGGTCGGTCGGTCGGTCAGTCAGTCAGTAAGTTAGTCAGTCAGTCAGTCAGTCAGTCAGTAAGTAAGTTAGTCAGTCCGTCAGTAAGTAAGTTAGTCAGTCAGTCAGTAAGTAAGTCAGTCAGTCCGTCAGTAAGTAAGTTAGTCAGTCAATCAGTCAGTAAGCAAGTCAGTCAGTCCGTCAGTAAGTTAGTCAGTCAGTCAGTCAGTCAGTAGGTCAGTCAGTCCGTCCTTCCGTCCGTCCGTCGGTCGGTCGGTCGGTCGGACTGCCTGAGTGAGTGAGTAAGTAAGTCAGTCAGTCAGTCCGTCAGTGAGTAAGTAAGTAAAAGTAAGTAAAAGTAAGTTAGTTAGTCCGTCAGTCAGTGTGTTAGTAAGCAAGCAAGTAAGTAAGTAAAGTAAGTCAGTAAGTAAGTCAGTCAGTGAGTAAGTAAGTAAGTCAGTCAGTCCGTCAGTCAGTGAGTAAGTAAGTCAGTCAGTCAGTCCGTCAGTCAGTGAGTAAGTAAGTAAGTAAGTAAGTCAGTCAGTAAGTCAGTAAGTCAGTTAGTCCGTCAGTCAGTCAGTGTGTTAGTAAGCAAGTAAGTAAGTAAGTAAGTAAGTCAGTCAGTCAGTAAGTCAGTCAGTCCGTCAGTCAGTGAGTAAGTAAGTCAGTCAGTCCGTCAGTCAGTGAGTAAGTAAGTCAGTAAGTCAGTCAGTGAGTAAGTAAGTAAGTAAGTCAGTCAGTAAGTCAGTTACTCCGTCATTCAGTGTGTTAGTAAGCAAGCAAGTAAGTAAGTAAGTAAGTAAGTAAGTGAGTAAGTCAGTCAGTCAGTCAGTCCGTCATTCAGTGAGTAAGTAAGTCAGTCAGTCCGTCAGTCAGTGAGTAAGTAAGTAAGTCAGTCCGTCAGTCAGTGAGTAAGTAATTCAGGAAGTCAGTCCGTCAGTCAGTCAGTCCGTCAGTCAGTCAGTGAGTAAGTAAGTAAGTAAGTAAGTCAGTCCGTCAGTGAGTAAGTAAGCAAGTAAGTCAGTCAGTCAGTCAGTCAGTCAGGCAGTTAGTCCGTCATTCCGTCAGTCAGTGAGTAAGTTAGTCAGTCAGTCAGTCAGTCAGTCAGTCTGTCCATCCTTCCGTCCGTCCATAGGTCGGTCGGTCAGTCGGTCGGACGGACGGACGGACGGACGGACGGACTGCCTGAGTGAGTGAGTCAGTCCGTCAGTCAGTGAGTAAGTAAGTAAGTCAGTCAGTCAGTCCGTCAGTCAGTGAGTAAGTAAGTCAGTCAGTCCGTCAGTCAGTGAGTAAGCAAGTCAGTCAGTCAATCAGTCAGTCCGTCAGTCAGTCAGTGAGTAAGTCAGTCAGTCAGTCCGTCAATCAGTGAGTAAGTAAGTCAGGAAGTCCGTCAGTCAGTCATCCTGACTGGCTGACTGACTGACTTACTCACTGACTGACTGACTGACTTACTGACTGACTGACTGACTGACTGACTGACTGACCAACCGATCGACCGACCGACCGGTCGGACGGACCTGTGGATGGACCTGTGGATGGATCTGTGGATGGATCTGTGGATGGATCTGTGGATGGATCTGTGGATGGATCTGTGGATGGACGGACGAATGGAAAGCTTATTGGCGGATTCATGCATTGATGAAAATATAGATGGGTGTACGTATTATAGAGAGCTCATTTCAGATTGCAGTGCCAGCAACACAAAAGGCACGGTACTGCATGGAGTGTGTTTAATAATTGTTCTGGTTCCAATATTACCCCTGCATAGTGACCTCTGACCGGATAGCGGGCCGATTTGTGGTCCAGGCCTTGGGCCACACCGCCCGAGTACCATGCAGGGCTTAGCTGCCCAGACCGGTGGTGTACTGCATGCGTTCCGATTAAAGTCCACGCAATGGGAGCCAGAGAAAGAGAAGAACGAAGTGAGAGAGGCAAAGAGAGGTATAAAGACAGAGATAGAGATATGCATCCGTTGCCTCACCAATGAGAAGCAAGATATGAGTCACGAGTTTTTCGCGTGTAAACTGATTGGACTAACTCTATAACGCTGATACCCATATTACAGAACATTTCTGTATTTTGCATTATACAGAAAGTATTCTGTATATTTGACAGAAAAAGTCATGTAGGATTACCTATATTTCAAACCGTGTAATGACCCTTCTCTTCTCTGGCTTCGGTCCTATACCTCATGGCCGCACTCAAATGGCTATTTGTGGTGATACTATATATATACCCCTTGCATGGGTTGTCATTAAACTTGGTGTCCCTCCTTCCTCGCTCCTCGCATAGATCTTCTTTTATGTTTGACCACCTACACTGGCTATAGCCCTTTTGGCTCGTATTCAACTTGAGGTACTTGTTCTTATCTACCAATCCTTTTCTGCATGGCTTAGCCCTAAATACCTCTGTGATCTCATCCGCCTGCCGACATCAGCAGCCTCACTTCGACCAATGCATGCGCTCACTTGACCGACTTGAATTCTTTTTCCCGCGGGCGAAGACTGTCATGACCAAATCTCGTCTATGCATGAACCAACTTCTTCCCATGACTCACTCTTTGCTTCAAGCTGCATGGGGCCTATATGTATACCTGCATCCTTTCGCTGCTTAAATACAGCCTTGTTTTCTCTGGGTCTCTCGCACTGGGAGCGCCTCTAATTGGTGTAGCACTGTGAGTGGCGCTATATAAATTTACAGATACAATATAATACAATACAATATATAAATATACAATATGTTATATTATATGATTAATAAACTGTCACCGCCTGCATCTGCCTTATATGAAACTCCCACATTTTGAAATGGTCGTTAATATTTAATACATATTTTAAGAGCAATATAATGCCAAAATATGACATGATATATATATATATATATATATATATATATATATATATATATATTAGCGTAGAGTATACGATATACCAAGAGGCGGACAAGTCAGAGGCATAAATCACGCGCCAAGGCGTGTCTGACAGGAGTGGGAACACATACATGTATATATATACATGCATGCATGAACCGGGTTATAATAACCGCCCAGGTTAATTCGTATCTGTAGCGGCGTTTTGCAGTCATGCATGCAAGAATGTCAGTCTGTGTCTATGTGTGTTTGTATGAACGCATTTATTTAGGTATATAAGGGTTTGTATACTGATTAAAAAATTAATCGATTAATCTCCAAAAGTTTACTTCAATTAATCGATTAAATTTGATATAATTTGATAAATTGTTAATTAGGTAAAGCGTGAAAACTGTTACAAAATGTAAGTGCTGAGTCAGTTACTACTTTCTTTCTATATACAATAAACTTCAATCATTCCACAGAATGAATGTGATATATACGTCAGCGATGTGTTTTGACCACGGTATATATATAAGCGAACTGTTTATTGCAATGAAAGACAGTCAATTTTGTCGCCATCTTCGACTTTTCCATGCATCAGTATTTACTTTAAACGCAAAATGATCGCTTAATTTTCCACTCAAACGTTTCAAATTATCATTGTTCGCCATATTGTTTACTCCGGAAAAGGGTCGCTCGATGTCATGAAATAAGTACAAAAAAATAATTGAACAAGTCGAAATTAGTCTAAATTTTTAACGATTAATTAATCGCTAAAACCCGAAGCTCTACGTGTGTATATGTATATATATGTTTGTCAATAATTAAAAGCTGTATACGTGTGCTGTAATCAGTCTACAAAATGTAGTATGTAAGTATGCATGCAAGCATGCACGTAAGTAAGTATGTAAGTAAGTAAATAAGTAAGTATGTAAGTGTAAGCAAGTAAGTAAGCATCGACTTTAATTCACAGCATATACATTAGACTCTTTAATATGAAACAGGTATTATACACGCAATTAACACAGCAAGGTTCCGTTATAGTTTTAGATATTTCTGTTTAACACCGCTATACATGCGTCATAATAAAGATGAATAGCGACGACCTCCTCTTTATCCAGGCTTGGGACTGGCACTACCAGAGTATATACGGACAGTGCATGGCACAGTAAACAAGTTATAGCTATAATACTCGGTTCCGCTTTATAATACATACGCAGTTTCTGAACGCGCACAGCGTAAAAGGGTGACACCATGCATGCATGCATCTTGCTCCAGCCGTGTGATGCGCGGCACTGATTCTCAGTCATAGTGACTGGCTCTGCGCTCTTCAATGGCGACAGAAGCGAACACCGCTTGCAGAGTTAACGACCGTAGAGCGAGTTACAGGCATCACGGCCATGCAGATCTGGTATACCAAGTGCGCCGGAAAAAAACGACCGACATTAAAATGCACATGTTGGCATAAACAGACCACACGACACAAGAGATCATGACTGATAGGCCTTATAAGCCTCTATATATGCATGAGAGGAAATCTATTATAAATGTTGCAATCTCTGCATATTACGTATCCGTGTGCACTCCGCGTGTGGCCTATTCCACGCTGTGTTCTAAGTCACAGATAAGTCGATTTTTTTTAGGGCGTGTGCACAACTGCAAAGTGAATAAAGAAGTATATTTGTCAGTTGTAAGTTGTATGAAACTTTGACACAATTCCCAGTAGACTATACAATATCGGCTAGTTCCATGGGGCACTGTTGATTCGTGGTCTCAAAAGTGTGCAGTGTTAACGGTACCATGCAGAGTCAATATTTCGGATGTGCACGGTTATCTCCGTGTATACATCCGGCGAAGAATATAAAATATGTATCTCAACAGGTATAGTCAGGTATACCACAAACGAAATCATGAGGCTGATGCTGCTGATGCTGCTGCTTCTGACGGTAACGATGATGACGTTCGCAATGATGATGATGATGACGACGACGACGATTATGATGATGATGATAACGATGATGGAGATGATGACGCTGACGATAGTGATGACAACGATGATGATGATGACGAAGTAAATGACGATTGCGATTATCATTATGACAACGATGATTATGATGTTGATGGAGTTAATTACGATTGTATTATTATTATCTTCTGCAAGAGATCAACATTTCTCTGCTGAGTTGCTTGAGTTTAGTCTATTCGAAGGTATATCCTACATTGTACACGAATATTTCAGTCATATGAACCCCACATGCAATATAGTAACAATAATTGTAATTAGTAACTTCTATTGAGCCGCTGTCTAATGCAAGAGGCATAAACCGATGGTGCACAAAACCAAACCGGATAATCAGCAGAGATGGGTAACTAATCGATTAGCCAATCGATTAGACAAACTGCTAATTCTGTAATTCTAATCGATTAGCCAATCGATTAGACAAACTGCTAATTCTGTAATTCTAATCGATTAGCCAATCGATTAGACAAACTGCTAATTCTGTAATTCTAATCGATTAGCCAATCGATTAGACAAACTTCTAATTCTGTAATTCTAATCGATTAGCTAAAAGATTTGCTCATTCTGATTCCAATCGATTAGCAATTTTATTAATCGATTAGCTAATCGATTAGCTGTTTGTCTAAGTTTGGGTAATCTATTAGCTACAATATTATGCTCATTCTAATTCTAGTAGATTAGCAAATTTCAGTATAGCTAATTCTAATTCTAATCGATTTGCAATTTAACTAATCGAGCTCATCTCTGGCAATCAGGACCATTACAGAAGAACAGAGAGACATCCTGTAGTATTATATACGACGGATAAGCAATTAGTTGAGAACGTAGTGACAATGAGAGATCCTGCAGCATAACGGATGGACACAGTGAGAGCGTCCCAGAGATCCTCATGAGTGGCCGAGTGGGTTGGTAGCCCGCTCGCCACGTCGGCGGCCCGGGTTCGCTTCCCGGTCGGTCGGTTTATCAGAGATTAATTTCTCGGATCTTTACTGCGAGTGGCTCGGTCGCAATATAAACGTGGAGTACGAGGTTGCTTTCTGCCTCCGACACTAATCATCTTCGATATGAAAAAGTGTCGTTAAGCCCAAGTACACACACATATACTCTTAGGAGAGCGTTAACAGATTTTGTTGACAGTTTGAGTTGAATAATGATTCAGATTTTAAATACATCGTATAAACCTATTATATACAATGTGGATGGATATGGAGTTCAATTTATACATCAGTTGCATGCTGTCTCCAGTCATCGCTTCTCTTGTATATATGCATAAAGAAAGTCACGTGCCTTGTATATTATAGTGTTTCTGCGGTTACAATTATCATTTACATTACATACACAAATATACCCATGCATGTGCGCGCATTAGCATATGAAAGTAACATATTTTTTACATTGTGCGCATGTATACAGTTATACACATAGGAACGTGTATTCTTGCTGTTGCTATATAGCAGACATTTCTTAGATATATAGTAGACATAGATAAACAGACATAAACATAGACAAATACAGAGACATGCAGACAGAGCCAGAAACAGAGACGGAGAGAGACAGAGAAAGACGTAAATACAGAGACAGACAGAGAGAAACAGACTGCAGAGAAAGAACCTCAGACAAATACAGAGACATGCAGACAGAGCCAGAAACAGAGACGGAGAGAGACAGAGAAAGACGTAAATACAGAGACAGACAGAGAGAAACAGACTGCAGAGAAAGAACCTCAGACAAATACAGAGACATGCAGACAGAGCCAGAAACAGAGACGGAGAGAGACAGAGAAAGACAGAAATACAGAGACAGACAGAGAGAAACAGACTGCAGAGAAAGAACCTCAGACAAATACAGAGACATGCAGACAGAGCCAGAAACAGAGACGGAGAGAGACAGAGAAAGACAGAAATACAGAGACAGACAGAGAGAAACAGACTGCAGAGAAAGAACCTCAGACAGATACAGAGAGACAGACACAGACAGAAACAAAGACGGAGAGAGACAGAGAGAGACAGAAATACAAAAACAGAAAGGAACAGAGACAGACAGAGACAAAGAGAGATACATACAGGAAGAGACAGACAGACAAACATCGAAAGACAGACAGACAGACGTAAACAGACCATATAAAGTGGAAACAGACGGTATACCTTCGGAGGGCCACCTGAGCGGCCATGACCCGCTGTCTCTCAACCACCAGGAGGCAGTTGGCACACTGGCAGTCCCTCCAGCGACAGTACCTCTTGTGGCCCTTCAGGCACGACACGACTCCGTGGTTGCGGCACCGCGCACACTTCGGCGTTCTCAGCAGTCGACGAGTACCCGTACCCGCCTTGTTTCCACCACTTCCGGCATCCTTACGTATCCGGTTCCCCGTAGTCATTCCCCTCATCGTGGCTGATCCTCCATCGAATGAGGTCATGCCGTCACTCGCTGCCACTCCTCGTTCCACCTGTTCGTCGTCGGTGACGGTGGTTTGGTGGATGGGCGTCGAACCCAGGACATCGTCATCGTCGTCCGTTCCTTCGATGTCGAGGTATTCATCATCATCAGCATCCCCGCAAACTCCTGCCTCAGCATCTTCGTCGCTTTCGTAGGCACCGAACGATTCCTCTGTTCCGGATTGACTCATGATCGATAACTTCAATTCCTGATCCGAATAACCCTTTTGTCTTAACAATCAATCGATCAATCGATAGATCGATGTTCTTGGATAAAGAAGATCGATTGGAAAGCGATGGATAATCAAAACGCCAAACGAACCATGAAACTATAATTGATATGTAATTATCGAATTCGTCGCAGTTATAGACTGTCCGAACTACGAGAAGACTGTATACGACGGCTTCTTTTAAAGTTCTCTTCAAGTACCTCTAGGTGTATCTCTCTCTGTCAGTGTCTTCCTGTCTCCCAATATGTCTCTGAGCTGAGGAGATGGAAGACTGTATACATACAACGACTTCGTATACTAAGTCGCTCTTTGTGAGTCTCAATCTCGAAGTCTTATACCTCTTTGTGCTTCTTTTCGTATAAGAAATCTGTCTGTCTGTTTGTCTGTCTGGCTGCCTGCCTATCTGTCTGTCTGCCTATCTGTCTGTCTATCTGTCTACCTGTCTATCTGTCTGTCTCTTTTTGTCTGTCTTGTCTGTCTGCCTATCTATCTAGCTGTCTGTCTGTCTCTGTCTCACTCGGTATAGCACTCCTGAGCTTGTGAAGAATCACAGACTGTTTACAGGCCCGGCCAACGAGTCTCCTCTTGAGCCGCTGCTCACCTGCGTCCGATCGAAGAGCGCCCAACGGAGCAGCAGGAGAGGACCGAAGAAGGAACACTGCCCTAGGAACTCTTAAGTCCCGACGGAAGAGACGGAGAAGGAGGAGGAAGGAAAACTTTCCGGTTACCTACCGCGCGGTATCGTCGTCGCCGCCGCCAGACAACATCATCACGCTAACGATTAGCGGATAGACCCACACCGGCGATAGTTTAAGGATGCTGAAGGTGCAGCCGCAGCCTACAGGTGAAGGTGGTGCCCCAAGCGGCCAACTTTGAAATAGCCCCTCCCACTGCCCCGCCCACTTCCTCACCAACCAATCAAGTACTTCTAGGCCTTGCCAGTCAACTATTGCAATTACCTCCCGCGGAACCACTTCATCCGCCCACTTCGGATGAAGTTGATAACGTCGTCCCGTACACGACTTGGGTGGAACACGCCTGCAGCCTAACGGTGCTAATGACCAAATTAGTGTCACTTATAATTTTGGTATTAATTAACTTTATGTCAAGCCGTATGGAAATATGTGACATGTATGAGTGAGTTTCGGATTACTCTATTTAGGCTATGCGTTAAAATCTTAAGTTTTTAATCGAGAATTTAGAAACTTGTATTGTTTAAAAACTTCAAACTTGTATGCCTATTGTCTTCTAGAAACATTCGGAATAAGTCTATACTTCTTCTTTTTGTTCTCTGCCTTCCTAAGCAGGTTCGTACGTCCAATGTCGCCATTCGTCACGTTGTCTGGCTCTCTCCTTCAACTTGCTGTATAGGCCTAATCCTCCTCCATCATCCAATCCAGCAAAATCATTCTCGGTCTACGCGTCTTGTCTTTTTGCCTTCCATTCTTCCCTCAATTATAGTTCTTAGGAGGGATTCTCCCCTCATGATGTGTCCCAACCATTTTCTGTGTCGGCTTCTGATTATTCCTTTCATGGATCTTTTTCGTTCACCATTTGTAGTATATCTCTTCATATGTTGTAAATATTTACATAATGTCAAATTGTAAAACTGCAACTGTTATTGTTTTACTAATCGCCATCCAATACTGAAACTGATAATTATAGGGGCCCTACTTAGTGGGACCAAGGTCCCTTCTGGTCCCCCTATTGTAACCACTTGAAATACTTGTATGGAATATCATCTGTGTAATACCTGTTTGGCTACAATAAAATGATGGTTATGGTTATGGTTATTTGTCCTGCGTTTCATCCAGCTGATTCTCTCCATTCAACCTCCACCTAACAGCACTGGTACATAGGTGGCCTGCTTAGCGGGACTCTGGTCTCTTTAGGTCCTCCTTTTGAATCCTTTCTTAGTATTATTTGAAATATGATGATGTGTTACAGTACTTTTTGGGAGCAATAAAAAACCTATGTTATGTTATGTTATGTTATGTTATGTTATGTTATGTTATGTTATGTTATGTTATGTTATGTTATTCATGCATCCTTCGCCATATATCCACATTTCGAAGGCCTCCAATCTTCTGATGTCTTCCTTTCTCAGGGTGTCAGGGTGTCAGTGTCCATGTTTCCATTTGCCAGATATGTCCTTGCAGACATGGGCACATAATGCCTAATTCTGCGTAAGTCACGAATGAACATGTGATGACTTACAAATACTGTTTACATGTGCTATGAAGGCCAATAACATTAACGCAACTCTATCTTTTACAATGAAGGGTCTAGTATTGGGCTAGAATTATTTAGACCATTGCATGTTTACTTACTTACCTACTCTGAAGAAACACACCACGTATACGAAACGTTGCCATGTGAGCGATATTAAGGATTTATCCGAAAATAACTATTAAGAAGAATTTATCAAATATGACTATAATCCCTTTGTTTGAAATAAAGTAGGCTACCACACATGCATAAAATTTCTATTTTGGATTTTGGCATATGGGTAAACACCTATTTAAAAAAAATCGATAGTCCAATTACAAAGCTGAGAGATTTGAGAATGGGTAAAGAGAAGAACAGACATCCTCTGCAAGAACTATATTATCGTTTTTTCAATGACAGAGGATGCCGTTGAGATAGATGCATGGATGGATGGATGGATGGATGGATGGATGGATGGATGGATGGATGGGTGGGTGGGTGGGTGGGTGGGTGGGTGGATGGATGGGTGGGTGGGTGGGTGGGTGGGTGGATGGATGGATGGATGGATGGATGGGTGGGTGGGTGGGTGGGTGGGTGGGTGGGTGGATGGATGGATGGATGGATGGATGGATGGATGGATGGATGGATGGATGGATGATAGATAGAGATATTCTTTATTGAAACCAATTGCATATACTCACTTTGGTTTCGATATATAATATATCTAGTGCATGTATGGGTTACACGACGACATTTGTAACATGCTGTTAATGTACATTCCTTGTGTTTGCTCATACGCGCGAGATTAGCGATTAGTGGAGAAAATTAGATGGGTTATTTCGAAGAAAAGAGAAGAGGGATATCAAAGAGACAAGCAGGGTTTATCGAGGCACTCACGAGGGTATACACAGAAGGAATGCATGAAGGGACCTCTGGAAGCGTTTACCTCCCTGGTTTATAATAAAGTGATGAAAGCCAAACCGTATTTTCTCACACCTAAGCGCTTGCACATGCTCTAACTGCAAACACTCATATCACCCACTTTGAAAGGGAAAAAGACCCGACGGGTTTTGGCGAGACATCGTCCAAATGAAACGTTAATAGTTTGCGTTTCATTTATGGAGGATTATTAAGCGAGCAACATTAGACCGTTTATGCCACAGTCAATCGAGAAATACATAGATAACGACAATATAGATCAGCGTCTATTAGGGGACGAATGCGTTCCGTAAGACAAAATGTTATTAGACCCCTCAGTCACCCTGCAAGCGCCTGTCACATAATCTAATTCAAATGCTGCCACAGCCTTATATACGACATGGCCATTTGTGTATGGCATGCATATGATATTCCCTACACAATTACACACTAGCACACACATGCACACACACAAACGCACGCACGCACACACACAGACCGACACAATACACATAAACACACGCGCACAGGCACACGCATACACACACACACACAAACACACCGACACACACACACACACATAAACACACGCGCACAGGCACACGCATACACACACATGCACACACACACACACACACATAAACACACACACCACACACACACACACACACACACACACACATCCATACACACCCATAAATCCACACACAAACACACACACACACACACATCCATACACACCCATAAATCCACACACACGCAAACGCACATACCCATACCCACGCTCACACATACACATTATGCCCCAAAATATGTCTGTCTTGCAATGCGTTCCTGTATCTGTCTTGGGTCTGTAACTCTGTATGTCTATACGTGGATATGTACCCGTCTGTATACGATGCGACTGTGTGCATGAAAAAGGCCGCCGAAGGTTGACCCAAGTGCACAGCTATCTATACGGGCAATAGCAGTAAAGCTGTCGTCACCTGAAAGCAATCTGTCTTAAATATATATATATATATAATATATATATATATATATACATATACACACACATTACCGAATACATATGAACGTTGGATCATCCGAAAATCATATAATATATATAATATATATATAATGTACGCGGATGCGCGATATTGATGTATGGATAAAGGTGGTCAGAGGATATATATACTATATGACCCATTGTATCTCGCCTGCTGTATGCACCTCGACTGCTTGAAGGTAACTTAGGTAAGTCGATCTGACATATAGACGACGGGGCATGTGAATTTAATCGGGTTAATTCCCGCTCGGCTTAAATTAGTTTCCGAAAAACATTTGAACGATACTCATTTTAATCGATTCAGGCGTTGGGTTGCCCATATGGGTTCCTGTATTGTTTGAAGCAGTTTCAGCGCAGTATACACTATGCTCGTCAGATCAATTTCAAGTGATCCTTGCCACCGAAGGATGGGCAGGCCACCATTATAGAATCAGGTATACCAGTATACCACCTGCCCCTCCCTCCTCTCTACGTATGTATGTATGTGCACTTGTTATAGCGCCTCTTCAAGATTTCTACTCAGAGGCGCTCCCGACTACAGCGCGCGGACACTGAATCGGAGTTTCACGCCGAAGCGCATGAGCAATTGCGAGTGAAGGACTTGCCCAGGGTCCCTACGCGGCGGCTTGAAGTGGATTAGAACCCGCAATCCTCCGGCTGCAAGGCACCGAACATTCCCCTACACCACCGCGCCCCATAATAAACTACGTGCTTGTATTGATCAATAAAGTATATTGATTGATTGCCTGATTGTTAGCAGTCGATAACTTATAACGACTGGTTTTGACTTGAGGGCTTAGCGGCGGCGCCGGGGACTAATCACTAATGTAAGCCCTACACATACTGGATTGATGACTGGGCGCAAGATCTCGCATCTGCGACTTGCCGCAGTTCCCAAGGCGAGACTTCCGTCCATCCATCCTTCCATCCATCCATCAGGTCCCGACGCTTTACTCGAGCGACAGACAGCTCTTCTTTCTTCAGCAGCCGCATCTCGAGTTCTGTTTATCTGCCTCGGACGATAATAAACTCCATCTACAACGGCGCGCCTTTGAAGTGGGCGAGATTGGGCAATAACTGCCTGGGTGTCCACCCCTCGTCCTCCGTGTATACACGCTTCCAGCGCCGACGGGCGAGGGCGATGTTATATATACATATAAGTTATATATATATATGTATATATATATATGTAGTGTACTGTATATGTATGTACGTATGTACGTATGTATGTATGTACGTATGTATGTATGCATGCATGTATGTATAACCATAACCACAAATTTGTACTTGTGCATGTATACGTATACGCATGTATGTATGTATGTGTATGTATGCATGTGTGTGTGTGTGTGTGTGCTTGAGGGAGCGAGAGGGAAAGGGAAGGGGGCTAAGTCAAAGGTATACATATTTTACTGAAGGATGTGCGTTTATACGCGTGGAATAGGTTATGAGAGGATGACGAATCAGTCAGACGTGTAGGTAAGCAAGAGGGTTGATATATTTTGGACTCGATTGCAGCATAGGCTACGTCATTGTTCTGCGCCTCATGTAATATGATGTCACTATAAAAGCTTGAACTTTAACTAATGTCATCATAATTATATTTAGGCATATCAGATATTTGTTGGGTTCTTCATGTTCGCGCTAATTTAAAATTAAATTCATTTTCTAATTTTAATTTCTCAATTTTAAAATTTTGTCGCCCTCTGCATGGGCCATCTACGCACGATGGAAGCAGAGAGAGAGAACTGTCCACCCGCGGTCATAGACCCCCCCACACCCACATGCCAAGGCTAAGAAAATGAACACTTCACACGTCGACGCAAGGTGCTGCTCTTCTATGGCAATCGGACACGTCGATCTCTCTGGGCCAGCCTCTACCAATGTTTCTGACTTGCCGCGCGCTCGTCAATAAGCTGGTGCCCTGCGTTTAGCTTTCTAGTGGCGCTATAGAAATTGTTAGTTTACGATTACGATTTGTCATATAGCCTACAACGCGCCTTTATATACACAAGTGCGGTGCTACAGTTTCACGCATGTAATACGCTATAGGGGCCTACGCTGCCCAAAATATTCGTGTAAGAACAGACGACCCGCGACCACCTAGCGGCGGACAGATCAATAAATTACGCCAGCGTCCGACAATTATAATGTATCGCAGTTATAATACGTATTTGTACTGCGGACACGGGAGTCTGATTGTGCGCGACGGATCATTAGGTAAGCCTATAGGTTGGAAGCAAGCAAGCGTGGCGAGCCCGTTTGTTTAATTTGAATGATGAGACGCCGATCCGGTGTTAGATGCGCCGGTATATTTAGTCTTGTGTTGCGATGTGTAACTTAATATCGGAGTTCGTTAAGGGAACCGATCAGATCCGCCCTTGCCAGGCAACTGTATACATCCTCTGCTGCCTGCCTCAGTAGCTACTAGCTAGTGGATGCTGCTGCTGCTGCATTAGGTCATTAGCAGATGAGCACATGTCCCACCTCCGCGCCTTCACAATTAGCAATGAACCGCACAAGACTCTACACGGCGCGGCGGCAGTCGAGCTCACTTTTCGGACTTTATACTACCTCCGATCTCTGTCTCTGTCTCTATCTCTTTCACTCTGTCGGTGTCGCCATCTCTCTCTCTCACTCTCTCTCTCTCTCTCTGCGTCTCTTTCTCCGCAGTATAATCGTGTAAAATCGACCATACACATGCATAAAGACCTACTAACTGACCTAATAGCCATCGGGGATGGCTGGTTGACGTCTGACCCCGGTGCGTCGTTAGTGAAGACCTAACTGACAGTTCGCTGGGAAGCTTAGGCCTATTCATGTACACCTCATAAGGAAACGCTGTCCTGTTGCTCGACCCACCTGTTCAAGAAATCTTACCCTGGTCCACCCAATGGCCGCCTTTCAATTTCTCTCAACCTAAGCACAACCGACACTATCAGTTCGTCTGTTTCCCCATCTCTCAAACTTTTTGGCAACTGGATTTCGTTCTTCGTACCCTATCTTTGGACAACCACTTTGCCTTGACGCAGCGCTCCTGAAAAGGTGGCGCCCTGTACTTTATAGATCTTCAGATGCGAATACGAATACATTATCGTGTTTGCATGCATGTGTGTTCCAGTCGCCACCATAATTATCCTGATTTGCGCTTAAAGAGATTACGTTTGAGAGAAATCTGTTATCGAGCAGTTGTCAGACAACCAACTACCAATGTATTTCCAGTTAAGAAACTGCCTTTAGGATTGCACATGTGTATTTTATCAAATAAACAGGCTTAACCCATGAATTAGCTATTATTATCGCACACGAAATCCCACATGGTTATATACATGCAGGCTAGTATTATTATTACATTTTTAAATCGCGCAAGGTCACACAAAAATGCGAATGTTTTATGACCGCAATGTAGGAAGACGCTTTTTGTTAGGCTAACTCTCCGTTGAAACTGTAATCTGACATTTATAAAGCGCCACTTTAAGAATAAACTCATCGGTGGCACTCTCGACTCGAACCAGTGACATCAACAGACGAGGCAGCCACATGCCGAATCGCATACATACCAATATCATAAGTTGGCTAGAATTAAACCATCAGGCATACCAGGCGAAGCATACCTCAATCATGGGCCAATGTGCTGGCCATAGCAAGTGGCCGACGCCCAGAAAAAGGAAACAGGATCCCGAGAAAATTAATCAGTTGTTGAGACATCCACGGCGCAGCTGCCAACGATGAATAAGCCGAAGATCAAGAGGATGGTCTTAAAAAGGAAGACAGGATCGTCGAAAAATTATACGGAGTCCTGAAGATCTTAGGCACGGAGCCGTCTGATCTCAGCCCGAGGATCGACCAGACGGGCCATGGCAACTGGATCTTCTAACTCTTCCACTTTTCCATTATGGGACTCACACTGGAGACAGAAAACCGGCGCGTCCTGCTCGCAGGTGTACCAGCCGGCAGAGACCCCGGTCGTGTCAAAGGTTGCCACACTTTTTTTACACCTTATTGCAAACAGATGTTATCTGCGCACTTATCTCTCTGGCAGCCGGCGAAGCCACGCCGCCGGTGTGGTAGTTCGTTATTTTCGTCCCACTCTGTACCTTTTACCGGAAGAATATTATACGCCGAACGAGAGACCTCCAAGATGAGGACCGCGTTTTGTCGATGTATGTTCACTTATATCATGTGCTACTCCTCTGTTGGCCCTATACACACAGATCTGCAATTAACCGACTCTTCACTTCCAAGGAATATTTACCAATGACCGTTCTCATTATCTTTACTGACTATACGAGATTTATTCCATGATTTAGGTCCACTTTTTTAACTACGTTTCCTTCACATCCGGGCCACCTAGCCTACGTTAGAACACCCAAGTAGCATCCATAATCCATTACTGTCACACTCAAAACTAACAAAAAGCAAATGAACAAGCGTAATTTCTATTAAAAAAACGTCGAAATCGAACATATAGGCCTATACCTACGCGTTTAGTTTCAAATTATAGAGTAGGCCTATAGCGTATCATTTAAGAACAACTTCTGTAGCAATCAGCGCGCAAGACAGCAATAAAGGGTAGCCTACTAGACCTACGTATGCATCATGCATGGGCGCCCGCACATAGGGGCAAGAGGGGGCACTTGCCCCCCTGGAAAATTGATACCTATTTTTAACTACCACTTTTTGGTGTTTAATAAATTTCTTCGCACTGAAGCACGAATTTAAAACAATAGGCTATCCTGAGATAATCGTCTCAGCAATATCCAATCAAAATTAGTTGGGATATTGTTTTTAAATTTCACATTTAAAACCTCTATGAAAAATACCCATGTTCTTAATTTCCTGTTTGCATTTTTCAAGCTCTTGCTAACAATTTAACTGTGACCATTGTATTTTGCCCCTCCTGCAAAAATATGGTATAATTATCTGCGGGCGCCCATGTAGGCCTACGTACGGTACCTTTGATTCTGGACTCAACAATAGCAAGTGTGTAATTAAGTATTCATAACTCTATTAAAGCTCAGGTGTTGGTGCGCCATTGTATCTCGGCATAACTGGTGAAGCCAGTTCCCGACAATCGCGAAGCCCATCGATACCGGCATACAATATCATTAGGTAAACAAGGTCAGGTCAAAGGTTAGGCCGCGTTGCCTTACGTTGCCACAGTATAATACACTGAATACAGCATCTGCCGCAGTCATTTATAATTTCCGTGTAATAGTCCTGTCAGATTCTTCTCTAATCTCCGCGTCTCTATCACATATACTATATTATATATTATGTATTGTGAAAGAAGAAAAGATGAGCGAGCGATAAAGGCGGAAGATATCGTCGAGCGACGTCGATCCGTATGCGCTCACGGAGACTAGATAACCGGATACCCACTGAAACATATAGCGCAGTATATATTTGATCTTCACGATAACGACACGGCGAAAGCGACCAGCGCTCACGGCATAATACTGATGCCGGTATACTAAGTATATTGTTACCGAAACATCTGTATAGAGATTCCATGGACCCGTATACGTATTCCCTGGTTGAAACCCAAGTTCAATACAAGCGGCGGTCTATCGGCGTACAGCCGGGGAGTCGTCGATATAACAAATAAACAAGGAGTTAATACGTTGTCCGAAATCCTAGGCTATAAATCTGATCAAAGTCGTGTCATGAATGCGCCAACTATCGCCTTCAGTTCACTTTAAAGCCGGATATAATAACCGTCAATATTTTAATATTATACATGCATCTACATATATAAACACCACATGCATATATATATATATATATATATGCATATATATAGGTTACATGACTTCACCTCGTGTATATATGGGATACTGTTATCTGGTAAACAGCCCTGGGATGCTTCGTCTGCGCAAAGTCGACGAGTTTCGACTGCGATGGTGGCCTCCCGCACATGCAGAAGACCTCGCATTCCGTTAAAAGTGGAAGGCTAAATACTGTACCTTTATGAACGCATTTGGGAGCTTTAGGGTGGAATTTTAGAACATAAAGAAATAGAAGCTATGGCTCACTATATGTTGCTTTAAATATGTATTCTGCCAGAGGCTAGAATGAAGCAGAAGAAAGCAAGCGCTTGAAAATTAAAGAAGGAATGATGACGAGGTGAAAAAAGAAATCAAGAGACATAGGCTGTAAAAATAAACCTTTCATCTAATTATTATTACCAAAGTATTGTCTTGTAGGTATGGTTGTTCGTTTAAGAAGTAACTGATTAAGTACTTCTAGTTCATCGTGTTTCACACTAAGTCAAATTTGGCAAAGTTCTTCTAGAACAGATAAAGTATAATGGTCACATTTTCAATGCACTGAAATGTAGGTCAGTTGAGAGGACAGTCTTATATGTGAATAGCTCAAATGTAGGTCAGTTGAGAGGGCAGTCGTATATGTGAATAGCTCGATCTTCTGACACGGACACCAGTTTTGTTCCAGTCTGGTTGTACTTTACGCACCACACCTACAAGACAATATTAAAGCCAGTTGTAGAAACTGCAAAGTAAAAGTATTGTAATGGCAAATTTGACTCAGCCTTCCAGTCCCTAGGGGTGATGGTAAAACGAGCAGCAGTAGGACGGATCGGCGCCAAACAGGCTGCCCTACAGTTATAAAATCGATCTCTTGTTTAACTTGTTATCATGTGCTCCTACTATTTCATGTAATCACATTGCAGTTTGTCAATTTGAACTGAATAAACGAATATTATTATTACTACAGTGTTGTCAGCTACAGTGGATTGTAAGGAAACAAGGAGCATTACACCTCCAAGAAGACAGTACACAGACCCATGACCCAACTAGGTACAGAGAGAAGACCTGTGAGGACCTGAAGAGCACTCCCATGAGCTACCCCGAGAGCAGCCATGGGTATAAAGTGTTAGTAACTTTCATTTTCTTTGCCTCGGCATATGAGGACAGGGGGCCAGTCCTCTCCCTCGCCATCTCATCTTCCCACCGACAGTGTACTCATTATTGCTGATTTGCATATGGGGCACAGGTCGAGAAGAAATCTCAAACCAAATTTCTGCCTCAATGGGGATTGAACCCCCGACCTCTTGCCTGACAGTCCAGCACGCTAACCACTACACTATCGAGCATCCTAAAATCGGCAGTAATTCAAAAACAGTTGACAATTTCTTATCCAACCTGATCTGTATGGTCGACAAAAGTATGGACACACTGACGTGTGGAAGAATCCCAGATCTTAACTGTTTTATCTGAAGAGCTGGAAAACAAAATCCACACAGGTAATGGAAGTCTTGAAAAGTAAACATTATTATTTATACAATATTAGACTTATATGGTTTAGAAGAAAAAGATTGGTACTGTAATATCAACATGATTGCCTAACACTACCACAGGTATAGTTACAGCTTTCAACAGGTATTTTTTAAGACACTATGTAAATATTTATAAGCATACATGACCTAGACTGAGAAAACGAAAACTTGTTGGGAAAGGACTTACTAACATTTTCCATACAGATATCAAGTAAAATATTTTAGAACAGTTAGCGCAAAATTTCTGCCTTTTTAAATGAAAATCTAAAATATCGTTGGTGGGAAATCGCACATAAAAATTTAGTCTGTCTCTATCCAATGCATTAATTACACATACTGGCCTTAATACATCATGCAGAATAATAGTTTGCACCAAAGTGAGTCAGATGCATAAATTAGATGCAAAAATCATACTATGGTCTTAGGGAAAACTCACTGTCCAACAGATCTTGACCAATTCTATTTAGAATCTGCATATGCTGATAGACAAAGTCATACACAAGCAATGACAAACTTAAATTGGAATTGTATTGTATTGTATCTAAAGATTTATATAGCGTCTCTCTCAGAATAATTATTCAGAAGCGCTCTCAGCACGAAAACCCCCGGGGAAAAGAAACAGCTTTAAAGAACGAGAGACAAAGAGGAAAAACTAGTCAATAGTTTAGCCCTTAATGAGGGGGGGGAGGTCATTCCAAGTAGAGGGACCAACGACAGCAAATGCTGAACTGTAGTCAGTAGAACTCTGTGTATGCAATTCCTCTGCAACCAATTGACGAAGGCCTGAATATACGAGAATATGGCTTTCAGTAGGACTTGAATTCAGTACCTTTTCAAGAGTGCAACACTTTCTAAAAAGCAAACAATTCAGCACCAGAGTTCTCTGCCAGAGATGTCCAAGTGCAGCTGAAAAACTTATCTGTAAACATACTCCACAGTTGGCTGTTTATTTAGACAGAAACGCCGGTTTGTTTACAACTTACCATGAGGCGAAGTGCTGATTGTCTGGAGAAAAGGCGACGTTCAACACCCACGAACCATGACCAGACAGTGTACCCACAAGGTTGGCATGTTGCCTAGCAACAAACACAGAAAGACTCTATATGAGTTCTTTTCAAGAATATACACTGATGATAGCTTCCTCTACCAATTACACAAACCTGGACGGCTGGCTCACCCGAAAAACACACACACTAACAATTGAACCTGTAAAGAGTGGCATGTGTGACAATTTTATTTAATATGAATAAACGAATATTAATTTATTTACTATGCATTTATTCCAGTTATTCCAACAAAAATTCCTGGAGGCAAACTAAATCTTCCCGCTCAGGTGCAGCTACATTAACACCAATCCCACTTATTGCCTCAAAATCGTCCCCATAGCTAAATTCATAACATCATTTAGGCTAGCATAAAGAGCGCCTCTTTGAAAATGTCCTATACACATTTTCAATTACAATCATTACAGTCTTCTTTCAACAAACACATTAACAGTAGAACTTAACTGATTGATGTCCAATAAAAACAGTCATATGCTTACACATCGTAAATCTTGATATGGCCATCGTCAGAAGCCGTGATTAAGATGTTCGAGTCTGGTGAGAAGCAAAGGCCACGGATTGGCATCGCATGTCCTGCATGGAAAACAAAATGCACACGTTAAATACAGGCCAAGTTCCTTCTGTCTTTGTTTTAAATGTGCCATCCAGTAGCAACAGCAGACTTGGAAACAGCTGAAGGCAGCAAATTCCTTCATTCAGGCTATACTGGTTTGCAATCTTGTGGCTACATTACCAAACAACAAACTTGTTCAAATTTATTAACTGGTATAGTAATCATAATTGTAATTATGACAATTTCTGTAGCATCGTCAGTAGTGAGCTACTGCTAGGATGCTTTACAAACACCGTCTGCTGTCAGCACAAATGCTAATGCTCAGAGTTATGTAGAAGTACATTTTAACTGTCTTTTAAAAACATAAAGGCTTTTCGCTTTCGGAATAGGTGCAGGAAGACTATTCCAGGCACATGGACCAGCGACCTGAAAGGTTCGATCACCCGTTTTAGTTTTTGTTCAGTGTATGTACAGTAGCATGTATTGCCACAGCAAGTAGATCAACTTGCGTAAATCAATACAAGTTTAGGAAATCAACTATGCATGCCTAGGTTCCACATTACTGTATGCTAACAGGTGAAACTCAACACCCTTAACAAGGCATTATTAAAGTGCTGATATGAAGACAATGACCCGACCTATTTCCGTCAGGTTTGCATGAACAAATTTTAAAACCTGACCTTCAAGGGTATGAAGAAGTTTCTCCGTAGTAACGTCAAATATATTGATGATTCCGTCGATGGCACCACAGGCAATGTACTTGCCATCAGGACTCTATAATATGTAAGAAAAGGCAAAACATTTGGTACTAACACAGCTACTAAGCCTCCCACGCAGTGTTTCTGTTAACGCCCAAATGGCCGTTTTTACGTCCGTAAACCAAGTCCAAAACGTCCAAATTTTCGGTGTCATAGCCGAAAGCAATGAGCTACGTCCAAAAAAATTCCAGGTCAAGGCGTAAATACTTATTGGACTCTAACGGAAACACTGTTCCCACGTTCATAATGATTTAAGCTTACATGTATGCTTTATTATGACTTACTAACCTGATTACGGTTTACTGACCTGATTATGGCTTATTGATCTCAATACGATTTATTGATCTCATTATGGCTCATTCACCTGATTATGGTTTACTGACCTGATTATGGCTTGGAATTTGGTGTGCCATCGGTTGATGCCTTGTGCATGAGACACTGGTATTACAGAAGTGAGTAATGATTCACAATGTATACATTCCATATTAATTAAAGCTGACAAGCAAGACACGGTTCCAAATTACTTTATGCTGGCAATATGTCTGATTAGCAGCTTGTACTTAAGCTCGCTACTTTCCGAGTTCTATTTAACAGATTGCATTTCCCTAAATCTTCTGAGACGAGATACATGTTAGTCTTCTCTTAAATGGTCATCCAGCAGCAAAAGCTGAGCAGTTATTGCACATAATTACTTAACCGAGTGAAAGTAAAAAATATCATTGGTGGGAAGCGCACACAAAAATTCAACCTGTCTCTATCTGATGCATTAATTACATATACTGCCCTTAATACGTTATGCAGCATAATACAGTTTGTATGTATGCATGGATCAGAGCACTTCTATAGTAATTCACTAGGGCACCATATAACTGTGTCTTACAGTTTCTTAGCCGCCCCCATACAAATGTCCAGATAACAAACCAACTAATTTACAAACCCACCAACCAACTTATTTCCTAACTTGCAAACTAACCAACTTACTAACTCAACAGACATCTCACACATTAGACATCAGTGCTCTGTAAATAAATAAGAAAACAACTGATTAAAAAGCAGATAAATGAAAAGGCAGTGAAATAAAAGAAAGCTGGAGCCGTAAGTCAATCTTACGTAAGTAATACTCATGGTAAATTTTCCTCTCGTGTCCAGCTGCGTCTCTCTTTTGCCCGATTCGACGTTGTACAGATTCAGTTTCCCAGTGTGACTTCCAGATGCTATGACTTTGGAATCAGGTGAGAAGCATACTGTCCAGGCATCAACTAGAAACAACACAACAGCAAATCAATCAATCAGTTAGTCAATCAATCAATCAATCAGTCAATCAATCAGTCAATCCACTCAATCAATCAATCAATCAGTCAGTCAGTCAATCCATTCAATCAATCCATTCAATCAATCAATCAATCCACTCAATCAGTCCTGAAATATCAGTTCAGTTAGAAATCAGAGAAACTAACTCTCTATTATTCCATAAATAAATTACCTAGAGTCAGATTGAAAACACTAATGAAGCAATTAGCACTGCACTTAATGCACATACGATACATAGACCAATGATCAGCAACCAATAAAAACCCTTTGCCAAGGGAAATTAGTTTCAAACTGATACAAGTGTTACATGCAAAATACAACAGCAAAAAAAGAAGTTTACAACCAGTGCTTATAACTTATAAGATCAGCTTGTGAAAAACATTTACAGCCATAACTCTGGCATTAGAGTTTTTGACTCTGTGCCAACTCTAAAACCCACATATTTCTAGACACCATTAAAGAAACATAATCACAACAGTTGACAGGCTACAAGCGAGCCCCACATGGATCTCTGAGCCCCATACGGATCTCCAAGCGCCATATGGATCTCCAAGCCCCATATGGATCTCCAAGCCCCATATGCATCTCCAAGCCCCATATGGATCTCCGAGCCCTATATGAATCTCAGAGCCTTGTCGGGATCTCCGAGTCCCATATGGATCTCCGAGCCCCAAATGGATCTCCAAGCCCCATATTGATCTCCAAGCCCCATATGGATCTCGACCGCCTACCTGGACCCGCATCAATTAGCTTGATTGATTTTCCTGCCTCCACGTCCCAGAGTCGGATATGACTGTTAAGACTGCTAGAGGCTGCAACGGTTCCCTGTCGATTGACATCCACGGACACAATTCCCAACTGGTGCCCTTCCAGCGTGTGGCGTAAACTCAATTTGTCATTGTCCCTGAAGCAACAAAACCATACAAGTTACTAAGTATATTCAACTGCATAACCACACTTTGGTTTACATGAAATTAGGCATAATAAAACATCCTTGTTAAAATGGCACAACATCACACTTTTCTCATTAAGTTCGGTCATGTGGTCTGGGATGCAGGGAATAGGGGAGTGTCCTTACAGGAGGGAGGATCGAGTGCAGAACATGGCCCGGGTCTATCAAGGCAACAGTAGAGGTTCTCATCTGCCATTCTACACAGCTGTTCGAATGTTGAGTTATTCTCTGGTAGGTAGCGCAGTCGGACCAAACAGTCTGTCACAGAATATACTCTCATTATACTATATGTGGGGCGCGGTGGTGTAGGGGTATGTTCGGTGCCTTGCAGCCGGAGGGTTGCGGGTTCGAATCCACCTCAAGGGGTATATTTGGTGCCTTGCAGCCGGAGGGTTGCGGGTTCGAATCCACCTCAAGCCGCCCGCGTAGGGACCCTGGGCAAGTCCTTCACTCGCAATTGCTCATGCGCTTCGGCGTGAAACTCCGATTCAGTGTCCACGCTGTAGTCGGGAGCGCCTCGGAGTAGAAATATTGAAGGGGCGTTATAACAAGTGCTCATATATACATATACTGAGCACAGGAGTAATATCAGTTAAAGAGAATGCATTTTTTGGGATCTCTCTAGAAAAGCGTTAGACGTAGAGAAAAAATGTATTTCTTAACACATCACTTTAGAAACTCATAAGAAGCATGGTTCTGATATAGAAGGATCGTATTGTATTACATTTGCATTCAAATAGTACGAGCCAGTGAATGCACCATTTCCAAGCATTTCCCTACAACTTGAACCCTGCTCCCAACTCGAGCTGGAGTTCATTTAATGACCTCAAAGATAGAGGTATGAAGGAAGATGCAAAAGAAGTCACAGGAGGAGGACTCAGGAGGTCCTACGAAGAGGTCGAAAGCTGAAGCACAGGCATGCAAACTAATGTAAATATATACCTGGACATCCATGTAGATCAAATAAGGCATGACTTAAACAAGTGCAGTCCCTTAAGCCTAGCCTTAGGCAGCCACGGGTATGAAGTGTTAGCGAATTCACTTTTTAGCCTCGGCATACGAGGACGAGTGGCCAGTCCCCTCCCTCACCGTCTCATCTTCCCACTGATAGAGTACGGTCAGTGTACTCATTATAGCAAAGTTAGCTAGGGGCACACACAGAGCAGAAGCAGAAGCCTCAAACTAAATCTTTGCCCTGGCAGGGATTTGAACCCCGACTCTCGATTGATAGTCCAGAGTACTATCCACTACACTTTCGAGCACCTCCCCAAGGTGTGACTTAAGAGAACCTGAAAATGTTTAAATACTCACCATCTCCACACTTTGACGGAGTCATCAATTGAACCGGTGATGATGTTTTCTGAGGCATCTGGACCGGTCTTTGCCCCCCATACGCAGCTCCAGATGCTGTCCTCATGGGCTAAACACACCGAACTCATTGTCAACAGCTAAGTAATTGCAGTTAGTAATTTCTATTGCACCGATGTCTAATGCACATCAACCAATGGCGCATCAAAACCAAGTCGTAATCAAGTCAATATCCAGAAGATCGGATTATTACCGTCATCAGCTCAAATCTTATTCAGTACAATGAGCACAAATGTACCATATTGATCTCCTAATTATTACTATTATACTTTATTAAACACCACTATCTTAGTCGATCTAATAACTAAACAGAAATTGAAGGTTCTGAGCAATTGTAAGTGAAGGACTTCCCTAAGGTCCCTATACAGTAACCATCTCAGGGGAGGCTTGAACCCGTACTCTGCATTGCACGGCGAGTCCACTAACTGATCGGCTACCATGTCCCACTAGTTATACTGATTATGATTTCTAAAATTCTTACACTATAATTGGTTCATGTGTTGTTAGGCCATCAGCGAGCATTTCTAAAACAGGCTTTATAAAGCCAACACATTTTCTTAAACGAGCACAGAAGTTTTCATTTACAAATTTATGATTTTCATTTCCTAACACATTATTTAAGATAACTTTGCAGATTTGAAAATATCTGTCATGTTTCTTTTATATGTAAAAAGCACACTATGAATTCATTACAAAGGCATAGCAGTAATTTGTTACAAGTACTAGAAGAATGCCATTTTTAAACAATTATGTTATTAAATTTTACTTGCAAACTTTACTTCATAAACTGTTTTAGTAGGCCATACCTTGCTCCTGCTTTGCTATCAAAGAGTACTGAAAAAAAACAAATGGAAATTTCTGAAAATGGGAAACTATAGAAAACAACTTCATTGACTGAAACCTACACTAGACATCACAACCATCTACTGGGTTGGCAAAATTATATTTGTCTTACGGGAAAACTATCAAGCACAATGGCAATGCTCATGTAGTCATGACAAAAAGAAATATGCTAAGATTATGTTGAAAAATACATATACACAACAGTAAATAACGAATGAATGAAAATAACTGCTCAAAAAACAAATGCGTTCTGCCTTTTCGGGCAAGCTTATAGATTTCGGGGGCTGAACGATATAGTACGTAAGTTTACTGGCGTCGTGAGTGTCGGCTAAGGTCAGTTTAGGCGTCGTGAGGATCGGTTAGGGTCAGGGTTAGGGTTAGTGTCGTCATTAGAAAACCTGGTACCATCTGACGTCCGCGCAGCATGCCAAAAGATACTGTATAATCCTTCAGCCCCCAATACTATAAGCTTGCCCCTTTTCGATACCAGGGATATCGAGAAACTGGTGGAAATGCGTCCAGCCGTGCTCCAGTATTCCTTACTGTGTCTAACTTTCAAATCCATAAGCAACATTCGAGTTTCAACCTAATATTAACGAATCTTTAGCAATGGAGGGTCTCCAGTATCAGACTAAACTTAGCTAGACCATTGCTTGTTTACCTACTACGAAGAAACATACCACATACAAAACGTTGCCAGGTGAGCGATATTAAGGATTATACGAAAATAACTATTAAGAAGAATTTAGCAAATATTACTATAATCCATTTATTTGAAATAAAAGCACGACCAATAAAATTACCATTTTAGAATTTTGGCGTAGGTATAACAACAATTTTTTTAAACCCAATATTCGAATTACGAAACTGAGAGATTTGAGAATGGGTTCAGAGAAGAACAGGCTGCCTCTGCAAGCACTTAGTTGCAATAAGTAAGTAAACAAGCTATTGTAAAATACATTTTCTATCTACGCCCAATGAGCCTAACTTACGGAATACCAACTTATTGCTAAATCTTTGTCAAGACAGTGTATAGATGAAAAAACGTTACATCGTTAACTTATTCAGTCCTATCTCTCTTTTCACTCTTTTTCCGTTAAAACATCTAAAACCTCAGCCCTCTCATCTGCAGGCCTAGTGATCGACTAGGTTCTGTTCTCGAGCACCTCTTGCTCATCTTCTAGACTTCTACACTGCTCCACTCAGTGATAACATCGTGTATAGCCTACTAATTCCACTGTTTTGAAAGCGACTTCATTTTGCTTAAATCCGGCGTATGACGGTGGGTGGTCAGTCCACTCCATCGTCGCCTCATCTTTCCACGGACGCGGAAAAATGAAGAACTTTTATCACTCGAACGTGTATGAAAAGTGGAAAAGTGAGCGACGGTTAGCGGGTGCCGTATACGATTTTGTAGGCTAAGTTTTCTCGTTAGAATCTGATGTCGTTTCACAGTGGACAAGGTGTAGCATAAATCGAAGTCTTTGTCATAGGCCTAATTGGAATTATACTATAGTCTCATTAGTCTGTGTACGAGAGATGTCGATTGCAATGGCGTTCATGTAACTGCGAAGCATCTTTTAGTGTGGAAAATCTAATAAAATTGCTTACACGACTCGAACTATTTCGAATTTAAAGCGCAGGCGAATCGATTAGGCTACTAGATCGAATGTGCTAGGCTGCACAATCGAACAGACTTTGGCAACACAACTTTTAAGCGATGAAATCATATTACTCAAATAAAACAAAGCCCTGTTCGATTGTAGAGTCTTTCTTTTCATATCGATAACCTAACATTTTATGTAGGTCTAGCTGCTCGCTAGCTGGCACCGCTTACATATTCGTCCAAAGGCACAAAACAACGTGAGACTTTTCTTCCTATGGCAAGACATAATATCTGAGTGTTTCTACAGGGTGGGCCATTAAATAATAAATGTCCATTTTGCTGTCTGTGGTATTTAAAATGCTCTTAAAGCTTCTGTTATAGCATAGGATGATAGGCTTATGATAATACGTTACGTAGGTTTTTTTCCAGACAACCCAACTAAACTTAAAATAATTTTTAAAATGGCGCGTAGATAAATTAGCCTATTTGGGTGGTTTTATAACCGCACAATCCAAACCTGCCAACAAAACTCTGTTGTCTCAGACGTTTGCCGAAGTCTGGAAAACCTGTTTACTTCTAATTGTGCACGCAGGCAGACCGATGATTTACTATTTATTCCTAGTAACGGATTGTTTAGCTCTACAACATAAAACACGGTTAATATTATTGTGTTTGAGCGAACAATTATATTTTATGCAATAGAGTCCAGAGTCCTTTATTCAGATGAAGACTCCATGACGGCCACAAAACTAGGGCCCACTTGTAAAGGCTGGTGGTCTTTACAGTGTTTAGCAGCTGATATTTTAACATTTGTCCGCCAGGGCTGCTGGTAAGCATGAAAGGTTTATCTTGCCTTAAATTTATTAAAAACTAAAAAGTTAACAATATCGCTACACTGCGTATGTTTCATTGAGTCGAAAACCGTGACGCAATTATTCGAGGATAATGTAAATTAAACTTTCAGTGTAATGTGTCCTTTGTGAAAGTGACAGAGACCTGTCTTTGTTGCAAACATAATTGAACTTATGTTGTTTTGCGTCTGCCGGTTTTTGCTGAAATCTAAACGATTCGTCAACTCTGTGACGGTCACCTCCGTGACTCCCGCCCACGTTATGGAGTTGACAGATTGTCACGAAGCCCACATTTTCAAACATCTAACAGCATTAAATTGTACATCGCGCCTTAGGGGCCGTCCATAAATGACGTCACGCAATTTTGGCCGATTTTGAACCCCCTCCCCCCTCGTCACACTTCGTCACAAAAAGTTACAACCCCTTGAAAAATGACGTCACACTTCGTCACAAAAAGTTACACCCCCCTAAAGTCGAATTTCCATGGCGAAGCAAAATGCTCTTTCGTGGAACAAATAGGGAGAGCATGCATATTTTAAAATCTAATGGTGACCAAATATTGAAATAATTAGAAAATTATTAATAATGGTGCCCGTGTACATTAAAAGGTACTCTATCGGTTTGCCTATGTACTCTATCGGTTTAGCCTGTACTCTATCGTGGTTTAGCTTGTACCCTATCGGTTTGGCTCTACTCTATCGGTTTGGCTGGTACTCTCATCGGTTTGGCTGGTACTGTATCGGTTTGGCTGGTACTCTATCGGTTTGGCTTGTACTCTATCGGTTTGGCTGGTACTCTATCGGTTTGGCTGGTCCTCTATCGGTTTGGCTGGTACTCTATCGGTTTGGCTTGCACTCCATCGGTTTGGCTTGTACTCTATCGGTTTGGCTGTACTCTATCGGTTTGGCTGGTACTCTATCGATTTGGCTGGTACTCTATCGGTTTGGCTGGTACTCTATCAGTTTGGCTTGTACCCTATCGGTTTGGTTCCCTCTCATCGGTTTGGCTTGTACTCTATCGGTTTGGCTCGTACTCTATCGGTTTGGCTGGTTCTCTATCGGTTTGGCTTGTACCCTATCGGTTTGGTTCTCTATCTCTGGTAATTTATCGGTTCACCTGCTTGTACTCTATCGGTTTGGTCTGTACTCTATCGGTTTGGCTGGTACTCTATCGGTTTGGCTTGTACTCCCTATCGGTTTGGCTGGTACTCTATCGGTTTGGCTGGTACTCTATCGGTTTGGCTCGTACTTTATCGGTTTCTGCTGGTACTTCATCGGTTTGGCTTGTACTCTATCGGTTTGGCTTGTACTCTATCGGTTTGGCTTGTACTCTATCGGTTTGGCTGGTACTCTATCGGTTTGGCTAAGTACTCTATCGGTTTGGCTTGTACTCTATCGGTTTGGCTGGTACTCTATCGGTTTGGCTTGTACTATATCGGTTTGGCTGGTACTCTATCGGTTTGGCTGGTACTCTATCGGTTTGGAATACTTGTACTTATCGGTTTCTGCTGGTACTCTATCGGTTTCGCTGGTACTCTATCGGTTTGGCTTATTGGTACTCTATCGGTTTGGCTTGTACTCTATCGGTTTGGCTGGTACTCTATCGGTTTGGCTTGTACTCTATCGGTTTGGCTTGTACTCTATCGGTTTGGCTTCTACTCTATCGGTTTGCCTGTAACCTATCGGTTTGTACTCTATCGGTTTGGCTACCTATGTACTTCTTATCGGTTTGGCTTGTACTCTATCGGTTTGGCTCTGTACTCTATCGGTTTGGTTGGTACTCTATCGGTTTGGCTCGTACTCTATCGGTTTGGCTTGTACTCTATCGGTTTGGCTGGTACTGTCATCGGTTTGGCTTGTACTCTATCGGTTTGGCTGGTACTCTATCGGTTTGGCCAGTACTCTATCGGTTTGGTTGGTACTCTATCGGTTTGGCTGGTACTTCATCGGTTTGGCTTGTACTCTCATCGGTTTGGCTTGGTACTCTATCATAATTTCTGCTCAGTACTCTATCGGTTTGGCTGGTACTCTATCGGTTTGGCTTGTGTACTATCGGTTTGGTTCTGGCACTCTATCGGTTTGGCTGGTACTTTATCGGTTTTATATGTACTCTATCGGTTTGGCTGGTACTCATCGGTTTTGGGTTGTACTTCTATCGGTTTGGCCTGTACTTCATCGGTTTGGCTGTACTCTATCGGTTTGGCTTGTACCCTATCGGTTTGGCTTGCACTCTATCGGTTTGGCTTGTACTCCATCGGTTTGCTGGTTCTCTATCATTTGGCTTGGTACTCTATCGGCTTTGGCTCGTACTCTATCGGTTTGGCTTGTACTTATCGGTTTGGGCTTGTACTCTATCGGTTTGCTATTCATACTTATCGGTTTGCTTGTACTCCATCGGTCTTGGCTGATACTTACGGTTTCGGTTGGTACTCTCTATCGAGTTTGGCTGGTACTCTATCGAGTTTGGCTTGTACTCCATCGGTTTGGCTTGTACTCTATCGGTTTTGCTTGTACTTCTATCAGTTTGGCTTGTACTCTATCGGTTTGGCTTGTACTCTATCGGTTTGGCTTGTACTCTCTATCGGTTTGACTCTGTACTTTATCGGTTTTCATGTGTACTCTATCGGTTTGGCTTGGTACTTTATCGGTTTTGAACCTTGTACTCCTACTTCGGTTTGGCTTGTACTCTATCGGTTCAATTGGCTGTCTGTACTCCATCAGTTTGGCTGGTACTCTATCGGTTTGGCATCTGGTACTTATCGGTTTGGCTTGTACTCTATCGGTTTGCTTGTACTCTATCGGTTTGCATCATTTGTATTCTATCGGTTTAACTGGTCCTCAATCGGTTTGCTTGTACTCTATCTGCTTGGCCTGTACTCTATCATTTTCGTATTTGTACTCTATTGATTTGGTTGTACTTCATCGGTTTGGCTTCTGTACTTGCTTGACGGTTTGGCTTGGTACTCTATCGGTTTGGCCTAAACTTCTACTCGGTTTGCCAGTACTTTACCGGTTTGGCTGGTACTTTATCGGTTTGGCTTGTACTCTATCGGTTTGGCTGGTACTCTATCTGTTTTGGCTGGTACTCTATCGGTTTGGCCTGTACCTCTATCGGTTTGGCTTGTACTCTATCGGTTTGGCTGGTACTGTATGGTTTGGCTTATACTCTATCGGTCCTTGGCTTGTACTCTATCGGTTTGGCTGGTACTCCATCAGTTTGGCTGGTACTCTATCAGCCTGGCTTGTACTCTATCGGTTTGGCCTGTACCTATCGGTTTGGCTTGGCACTGTTATCGGCCTGGCTTGCACTCCATTGGTTTGGCTGGTACTCAATCGGTTTGGCCAGTACTCTATCGGTTTGGCTGGTACATTATCGGTTTGGCTTGTAATTCTATCGGTTTATTTTGTACTCTACCTGGTTGGCTGGTACTCTATCGGTTTGGCTGGTACTCCATCGGTTTGGCTGGTACTCTATCTGGTTTTGGCCTGTACTCTATCGGTTTGGCTTGTACTCTAATCGGTTTGGCTTGTACTTCATCGGTTTGGCTGGTACTCTATCGGTTTGGCTTGTACTCTATCGGTTTGGCTGTACTCTATCGGTTTGGCTGGTACTCTATCTGTTTGGCTTGTACTCTATCGGTTTGGCTCTGTACTCTATCGGTTTGGCCTGTACTCTATCGGTTTGGCTTGTACTCTATCGGTTTGGCTTGTACTCTATCAGTTTGTACTCTATCGGTTTGGCTTGTACTCTATTGGTTTGGGCCTGGCAACTTTATCGGTTTGGCTTGTACTTTATCGGTTTGGCTTGTACTTTATCGGTTTGGCTGGTACTCTACCGGTTTGGCTTGTACTCTATCGGTTCAAGCTGGTACTTGCATCATCTTGGCACTACCTCTATCGGTTTGGCCTGTACTCTATCTGTGGTTTCATTAAGTACTCTATCGGTTTGTTCTTAGTACTCTATCGGTTTGGCTGGTACCCATATATCGGTTTGGCTGGTACTGTTAACGGTTTGGCTGTACACCTATCATCGGTTTGGCTTGTACTTATCGGTTTGGCTGGTACTCTATCGGTTTGGCTTTGTACTCTATCGGTTTGGCTTGTACTCTATCGGTTTGGCTGGTACTCTATCGGTTTGGCTTGTACTCTATCGGTTTGGCTATGTACTCTATCGGTTTGGCTTGTACTCTATCGGTTTGGCTTGTACTCTATCGGTTTGGCTGGTATTCTATCGGTTTGGCTTGTACTCTATCGGTTTGGCTGGTACTCTATCGGTTTGGCTGGTACTTCTATCGGTTTGGTTGGTACTCTATCAGTTTGGCTTGTACTCTATCGGTTTGGCTGTACTCTATCGGTTTGGCTGGTACTCTATCGGTTTGGCTTGTACTCTATCGGTTTGGCTGGTACTTATCGGTTTGGCTGGTACTCTATCGGTTTTGCTGGTACTCTATCGGTTTGGCTGGTACTCTATCGGTTTCGCCAGTACTCTATCGGTTTGGCCTGTTACTCTATCGGTTTGGCTGGTACTCTAACACTCTATCGGTTTGGCTGGTACTCTATCGGTTTGGCTTGTACTATATCGGTTTGGCTTGTACTTCTATCGGTTTGGCTGGTACTCTATCGGTTTGGCTGGTACTCTATCAGTTTGGTTTGGTACTCCTATCGGTTTGGCTTGTACTCTATCGGTTTGGCTTATACTCTACTGGTTTGGCTGGTACTCCATCGGCTTCGCTTGTACTTATATTTGATTTGTAATGTTTGTACTCTATCGGTTTGGCTTCTGTACTGTATCGGTTTGGCTGGCACTCCATCGGTTTGGCTTGTACTCTATCAGTTTGGCTGGTACTCTATCGGTTTGGCTTGTACTCTATAAGTTTGGCTTGTACTCTATCGGTTTGGCTGGTACTCTATCGGTTTGGCTGGTACTCTATCGGTTTGGCTTGTACTCTATCGGTTTGGCTGGTACTCTATCGGTTTGGCTGGTACTCTATCGGTTTGGCTGGTACTCTATCGGTTTCTGCTGGTACTCTATCGGTTTGCTTGTACTATCGGTTTGGCTTGTACTCTATCGGTTTGGCTGGTACTTATCGGTTTGGCTTGTACTCTATCGGTTTGGCTTGTACTCTATCGGTTTGGCTTGTACTCTATCGATTTGGCTGGTACTATCGGTTTGGCTTGTACTCTCATCGGTTTGGCTAGGTACTCTATCGGTTTCTATTGGTTTATTTGTACTCTATCGGTTTGGCTGGTACTCTATCGGTTTGGCTTGTACTCTATCGGTTTGGCTACTCAGGCGTGTTACTCGTCTATCGGTTTGGCTGGTACTCTATCGGTTTGGCTGGTACTCTATCTATTTGGCTTGTACTCTATCGGTTTCCTTGTACTCCATCGGCTCATTTGTACTCTATTTGTTTGCTTGTACTCTATCGGTTTGGCTTGTACTCCATCGGTTTGGCTTGTACTCCATCGGTTTGGCTTGTATTTATCTATTTGGCTTGTACACTTTCATCGGTTTGGCTGGTACTCCATCGTGTTTGGCTTGTACTCTATCGGTTTTACTGGTACTCTATCGGTTTGGCTGGTACTCTATCGATTTGGCTTGTACTTTATCGGTTTGGCTTGTACTCTATCGGTTTGGCTTGTACTCTATCATTGGTTTGGCTTGTACTCTATCGGTTTGGCTTGTACTTTATCGGTTTGGCTTGTACTCTATCGGTTTGGCTTGTACTCTATCGGTTTGGCTTGTACTCTATCGGTTTGGCTGGTACTCTATCGGTTTGGCTTGTACTCTATCGGTTTGGCTTGTACTTTATCGGTTTGGCCTTGTACTTATCGGTTTGTCCTGTACTTTATCGATTTGGCTTGTACTCTATCGGTTTGGCTGGTACTCTATCGGTTTGGCTGGTACTCTATCGGTTTGCTTGTACTTATCGGTTTGGCTTGTACTCTCTATCATTTTGGCTTGTATCTATCGGTTTGGCTTGTACTCTATCAAGGTTTGGGTCTTGTACTTCATCGGTTTGGCTTGTACTCTATCGATTTGGCTGGTACTCTATCGGTTTGGCTTGCACTCTATAATCGGTTTGGCCTGGTACTCTATCGGTTTGGCTTGGTACTCTCTATCGGTTTTGGCTCATTTGTACACCATTTGGCTGGTACTGTATCGGTTTCGATGGTACTCCATTTGTTCTGGCTGGTACTCTATCGGTTTGGCTTGTACTCTATCGGTTTGGCTTGTACTCTATCGGTTTGGCTTGTACTCTATCGGTTTGGCTTGTACTTCATCGGTTTGGTTGGCTGGTACTCTATCGGTTTGGCTATTGGTACTCTATCGGTTTGGCTTGTACTCTATCGGTTTGGCTTGTACTATCGGTTTGGCCTGTACTCTATCGGTTTGGCCTGTACTCTATCGGTTTGGCTGGTACTCTATCGGTTTGGCTTGTACTCTATCGGTTTGGCTGGTACTCTATTTGTTTGGCTGGTACTTATCGGTTTGGCTTGTACTTCATCGGTTTGCCTGTACTTGGCATCGGTTTGGCTTGTACTCTATCGGTTTGGCTGGTACTTATCGGTTTGGCTTGTACTCATATCGGGTTTGGCTTGTACTCTATCGGTTTGGCTTGTACTCTATCGGTTTGGCTTGTACTCTATCGGTTTGGCCTGGTATGTACTCTATGGTTTGTTTGGCTTGTACTTTATCGGTTTGGCTTGTACTCTAATGGTTTGGCTGGTAATTCTATCGGTTTGGCTTGTACTTATCGGTTTGGCTCGTACCTCTATCGGTTTGGCTGGTACTCTATTTGTTTGGCATTTGTACTCTATCGGTTTGGCTCTGTACTCTATCGGTTTGGCTCTGCACTCTATCGGCTTGGCTGGTACCTATCTATTTGGCCTTGTACTCTATCGGTTTGGCTGGTACTTCTATCAATGTTTGGCACTAAGGTACTCTATCGGCTTGGCTTGTATTTCATCGGTTTGGCTTGTACTCTATCTATTTGTTTGGCTTGTCACTCTATCTTATTTGGCTCAATTTAGACCTATCGGTTTGGCGACTGTACTCTATCGGTTTGGCTTGTACTTATTTGTTTGGCTTGTCTATCTATTGGTTTGGCTTTGTACTCTATCGGTTTGGCTGTACTCTATCGGTTTGGCTTTGTACTCTATCGGTTTGGCCTGGTACTTTTATCGGTTTCCATTGGTATTCTATCGGTTTGGTTTGTACTCTCATCGGTTTCGCTGGTACTCTATCGTAGTTTGGTTACTTGTACTCTATTTGCTTGCACCTGGTACTCCATCGGTTTGGCTTGTACTTCTATCGGTTTGGCATTGTACTCTATCTGTTTGGCTGGTATTCTATCGCTTTTGCTTGTACTCTATTGGTTTGGCTTGTACTCTATCGGTTTGGCTCGTACTATAATGGTTTGGCTTGTACTCTATCGGTTTGGCTTTGTACCTATCGGTTTGGCTTGTATTTCTATCGGTTTGCCTTGTACTCTCTATCGGTTTGGCTTTGTACTCTATTTGTTTGGCTTGTACTCTATCGGTTTGGCTGGTACTCTATCGGTTTGGCTTGTACTCTATCAGTTTGGCTGGTACTTCTATCGGTGCCTGGCCTGTACCTAACGGTTTGGCTGGTACTCTATGGGTTTGGCTGGTACTCTATCGGTTTGGCCTCCACTCCATCGGTTTGGCTTGCACTCTATCGGTTTGGCTTGTACTTTCATCGGTTTGGCTGGTACTCTAATGGTTTGGCCGGTACTCTATTGCTACTGGCTTGCTATTTCTCTTTCTGGTTTGGCTTTGTACTCTAACGGCCTGGCTGGCACTCTCATCGGTTTGGCTTGGTACTCTATCGGCCTTGGCAAGTACTCTATCGGTTTGGCTTGTACTCTTTATCGGTTTGGCTTGTACTCTATCGGTTTGGCTGGTACTTACCTATCGGCGTTTTGGCTTGTACTCTATCGGCTCTGGCCTGTACTCTATCTGGCCTGGCCTGGTACTTTAACGGTTTGGCCTGGCACTTATCGGTTTGGCTGTGCACCTATCGGTTTGGTCTTGTACTCTTATCGGTTCTGGCTCTGCACTCTATCTGGTTTGGCTGGCAATTTCATCTATTTGGCACTCTGTACTCTATTTATTTGGCTAATACTACCAGCTCTATCGGTTTGGCTTGCACTCTAATAGGTTTGGCTTGCACCTCATCGGCCTGGCCTGTACTCTATCGGCTTGGCTGGCACTCTAATTGTTTGGCTGGCACTCCCCATCTTGGTCTGGCTTGTACTCATCTGGCTTTGGCTATGTACTGGCCTGCCTCTATTTTGGCTATAATTTGCATCAGCTTGTAATTTATACTCTATTGGTTTGGCTTGTACTTCTATCGGTTTGGCTTGTACTCTATCGGTTTGGCTTGTACTCTATCGGTTTGGCTTGTACTCTATCGGTTTGGCTGGGTACTCTATCGGTTTGGCCTTGTATTCTATCGGTTTGGCTTGTACTCTATCGGTTTGCTGGTACTCTATCGGTTTGGTATGTACTCTATCGGTTTGGCTTGTACTCTATCGGCTTGGCTTGTACTCTATCGGTTTGGCTGGTACTCTATCGGTTTGGCTTGTACTCTATCGGTTTGGCTTGTACTCTATCGGTTTGGCTTGTACTATATCGGTTTGGCTCGTACTCTATCGGTTTGGCTGGTACTCTATTTGTTTGGCTTGTACTCTATCGGTTTGGCCGGCACTCTACCGGTTTGGCCGGTACTCTATCGGTTTGGCTTGTACTCTATCGGCCTGGCTCCTCCGTAGCTCTATCGGTTTGGCCTGTACTCATCGGTTTGGCTGGTACTCCTACGGTTGGCCTGGCCGGGCACTCTATCGGCTACTGGCCTGTACTCCATCGGTTTGGCTGGCACTCTCATCGGTGATTGACACCCATCTATCGGTCTGGCCTGTACTCTATCTGGTTTGGGCTGGTACTCTATCGGTTTGGTTTGCACTTCATCGGTTTGGCCTGGTACTCTATCGGTTGGGCCGGTACTTCATTTGGTCTGGCCTGGTACCTCATCGGTCTGGCCTGTACTCTATCTATTTGGCCTGTACTCTATCAGCCTGGCGGGCATTCTATCGGGCTTGCTTGGCTTGGTACTCATGGGTTTGCCTGTACTTTATCGGCCTGGCCGGCACTTATCTAGTCTGGCTTGTACTTCTATCGGTTTGGCCTGCACTCTATGTTTTGCCTGTACTCTATCGGCTTGGCTGGTACCCCATCAGTTTGGCTGGCACTCTATCGGTCTGGCTCTGTACTTCATCGGTTTGGCTCGGTACTTATCGGTTTGGCTCGTACTCTATCGGTTTGGCCTGTACTCTATCCGTTTGGCCTGGCTCACTCTTTGCAGTTTGGCTGGTACTGGCTATCGGTATTTAAGCAATAAGCAATTTCATCGGTTTGGCTTGTACTCTCATCGGTTTGGCCTGTACTCTTATCGGTTTGGCTCGGTACTTTATTTGCCTCGGTTTGGCTGGTACTGTATCGGTTTGGCCTGTACTCTATCGGTCTTGCAGAAAGTACTCTACCTATCTTGGTTGGTATTTAATATCTATTGATCTGGTACTCCATCAGTTTGGCTTGATATTCTATCGGTTTGGCTTGTACCTATCTGATTTGGCTGGTACTTATCTATTTGGCTTGTACTGTATCGGTTTGGCCTGTACCTATCGGTTTGGCTTGTACTTATCGGTTTGGCCTGTACCTATCGGTTTGGCTTGTACTCTATCGGTTTGGCTTGTACTTCTATCGGTTTGGCTTGTACTCTATCGGTTTGTTTGGCTTGTACTCTATCGGTTTGGCTTGTACTTCTATTGATTTGGCCGGTACTCTATCGGTTTGGCTTGTACTCTATCGGTTTGGTTGGTACTCTATCGGTTTGGCTTGTACTCTTATCGGTTTGGCTTGTATTTCATATCGGTTTGGCTTCTGTACTTCATTGGTTTGGCTGGTACTTCATATCGGTTGGCTTTGTACTCTATCGGTTTGGCTTGTACTCTATCGGTTTGGCCTGTACGCTTTATCGGTTTGGCTGGTACTGTATCAGTTTGGCTTGGTACCTCATCGGTTTGGCCGGTACCTATCGGTTTTGGCTTGTACCTATCGGCCTGCTGGGTACCTAATCGGCCTGGCTTGGTACTCTATCGGCTCAAGGCCTGCACTTCCATCGGTTTGGCCTGTACTGTATCGGTTTGGCATTCTGTACTCTATGGTTTTGGCTGTGTACTCTATCGGTTCTGGCCATTTGTACTCTGCCGGTCTGGCTTGTACTCTACTCGGTTTGGCTTGTACTCTACCGGTTTGGCTATACTCTATCGGTTTGGCTGGTACTCTATCTAGTTTGGCTGGTACTCTATCGGTTTGGCTATGTACCTACGGTTTCTACCACGGTTTGGCCTGTACTCTATCGGCCTGGCCGGTACTCTATCTGCCTGGCTTGTACCTCTATCGGTTTGGCTGGCTACTCCATCGGTTTCACCAGCACCTCAATCTATTTTGGCCTTTGTACCTATCTGTCTGGCCCGTACTATATCGGCTTGGCTGGCACCTCTAACGGTTTGGCCTGTACACCTATCGGTTTGGCCGGCACTCCATCGGTTTGGCTCACCCACCTACCGGTTTGGCCGGGCACTCTATGGTTGGTTTGGCTTCTACTCTATCGGTTTGGCTTGTACTCCTCCACCGGTTTGGCTGGTACTCTACCGGCCTGGCCAAGCACCTATCGGCCTGGCGTGGGCACTCTATCGGCCTGGCCTTGGTACTCTATCGGCTCTGGGCCCGTACTCTAATGGGCCTGGCTGGGTACTCTATCGGTTTGGCCTGCACTCTATTGCTTTGGCTTGTACTCTATCGGTTTGGCTTGTACTCTAACGGTTTGGCTGGTACTCTATCGGTTTGGCCTGTACTCTACACAGTTTGGCTGGTACTCTATTTGTTTGGATTGTACTCTATCGGTTTGGCCTGTACTCTATCGGTTTGGCTTGTACTCTATCGGCCTTGGCACCTTGTACTCTATCGGTGCCCCACGGCCTAGTACTCTATCGGTTTGACCTACCTGTACTCACCCATTTGCTGGGTACGGTACCTATCGGTTTGGCCAGTACTCTATCGGTTTGGCTCGTACTTCCTCGGTTGCGGTTTGGCCTCGTACTCTAATAGTTTGGCGGGTACTTATCGGTTTGGTTTGTACTCTATCGGTTTCTGCGGGCAATGGTCTTTGTGTTTGGCTTGTACTCTTATCCGTTTGGCTGGTACTCTAATGGGTTTGGCTTTTGTACTCTATTTTGTTTGACATTTGTTTGCTCAAATATCGATTTTTGTACTGCATCGGTTAACCTTGCGGTTCTAGCACGTACTCTATCGTTTTGCTTGTACACTTTGTACTCTATCAGTTTGGCCAGTACTCTATCGGTCTGACTGAGCAACTGAGACTGTTAAGTTTCACAGTTATTAAATCGTTTCCGTTAACAACAATGCTAACCTTTTCGCTGGTACTCTATCGGTTTGGCTGGTACTCTATCGGTTTGGCTTGTACTCTATCGGTTTGGCTTGTACTCTATCGGTTTGGCTTGTACTCTATCGGTTTGGCTTGTACTCTATCGGTTTGGCTTGTACTCTATCGGTTTGGCTTGGTACTCTATCGGTTTGGCTGGTACTCTATCGGTTTGGCTGGTACTCTATCGGTTTGGCTTGTACTCTATCGGTTTGGCTTCGGTTTGGCTGGTACTCTATCGGTAAATTCAACCAGTCTTTCGCCCGCTTCATTTCCTGATCCCAATCCTCCTCTTCCCACTACCGCCGGATATTCATCTGTCATTTGTTTCCCAACCTTTGCATTAAAATCTCCCAACACTATCAAGATGTCTCTTTTTGGTACTTTCTTTATCATCTTTTCTACCTCCTCATAGAAAAAATTGACATCCTCCTCTGCATTAGTTGTCGTAGGCGCATACACCTGTATAATACTGATGTTCCTTGGTTTTTCAGTTACAATTACCTAATTTATGATTTTTAAGTAACAGTTATATTTACAGTTAACTGCAATCAGATTTTTCAGTTTCAGTTATTATTTTTTCCTTGTTCAGTTGTTATTTTTCAGTTACAGTTATTATTTTTCACAAGTCATGGCTGACACACTGACCACAAGTATTCTGAACAGTTACCAGAAATATTTACGCAGCAAATCAATCCGATTTAACGTATTGTTGGTTTACTTTAAGGAAAACACGGCGTTTCAGATTAACACTCTGTTCTGCTTTCGTGCACATAATCCAAACTGAGAAAACAAGCTCAATATATGCTTGTGAAGCTGGCACGGATAGGAGGTCTTTCGCATACATATCCTGATGTTCGCTATGCAGATGATTTAGAA